>JAMKQA010001449.1:0-20817 GCA_024699735.1 Posidonia australis
CGAAATGTTGCTTTACTCATTTGATCGCAGATTTTCGGTATGCCGCTCCTCTTTCGTTGATCTTCCGAAATCCACTGTAACGGTATTCCGATTTGGATCGGTCGACCGTTTTTCTGGAATCTTTTAAACATTTTGAATTTCGGTGCTCCGAGTGATGTACCGATTATCCCTGTTTCGGAATACCGAATAATTTCGGTATGCCGAAATTGATATAAGCTTTAAAAAGCTTCTATCAAGGCATGTAAGTCCACAAGTATATATAATTGAATATTTTGCTTTTAATAACTACTTGTCATATTTTCTTAAGTGATTATTTAACATTTAATCACATTTCATTTGTTATCATCAAAATGTATTAATAGCTTTTTCCTACAGATAACTCCCCTGGCCCAGATGGATTCACTGTTATCTTCTTTACTTCTTGTTGGGATATTGTGGGTAAGGATGTAATTGAGGCCACTCAAGCTTTCTTCAAAGGGAACCCTCTGCCCAAGAAGTTGGAAAGCCACTTTCTTATCCTTAATCCCCAAGACGGATCAGGTGTGTGAGTTCTCAGACTTTAGATCGATCAGCCTAAGCAACGTCTGCTATAAAATTGTTTCCATGATTCTAGTAGATAGGTTGAGCTCTATCCTACCCAAACTAATTTCTCAAGAACAAGGAGCATTTGTTAGTGGTAGACTCATTCATGAGAACATTGCCCTAGCACAAGAACTCATAAAACATATTGACAAAGGAAATAAAGGAGGCAATGTTATACTCAACATTGATATGGAGAAAGCCTATGACCGGCTGAATTGGGAATTTTTATTTGGGATGCTCAGCAAATTTGATTTTGATGAATCATGCCTGCATCTGATAAAACAGTGTGTGGTGACCAATTCCTTTTCTGTTGTGGTTGATGGTTCTTCTACCGAATTCTTCATGGGATCGAGAGGGTTGAGACAAGGAGACCCTATTTCTCTTGCCCTTTTCATACTTGCTGAGGAGGTTCTAAGTAGAGGAATATCTAAATTGATGGGGAATGGCTGTTTGCTGCCATTTTTTGTGCATAAGGATTGCCTTGTTTTATCTCATTCCCTCTTTGTGGATGATACTTTGGTTTTATGAATGGGAGAAAGAAATCTGTGAAGGCCCTTATGGAGCTCTTGTTGGAGTATCAACTAGCCACGGGTCAGAAAGTAAACCCTACTAAGAGCTGCTTCCTAGTGTCTCATAAATTGGCTAACAATAGAGTTAGAATGATACAACATGTGACTGGCTTCTCTAAGGGGACTCTTCCTTTTATTTATCTTGGATGTCCAATTTTTAAAGGATTCACCAAACAAATCTAGTTTGAGGGAATGGTGAACAAGATTACTCAGAGAGTGAAGGTGTGGAATGCCAAACTCTTATCCCTAGGAGGTAGAATAGTTCTTATTAAACATGTACTATCTAGCATTCCAATTCACATGCTATCCATCTATGATATCTTGGGGGTGGTCCTTGACAGAATCAACAGATTTTTTGCAAACTTTCTCTGGGGTGATCAGGAGGGTGTCCATAAGAGACATTTGGTGTCCTGGAATTCTGTGTGTTCATAGTTGGAAGAGGGTAGTCTGGGGATCAAGAAACTAAGTGATGTTATGCTAGCTCTCCGTATGAAGTTTGCTTGGAGGGTGAAGACTTCCAAGTCTTTGTGGGCTGAGTTCATAAGGGGAAGATTTGGTGAGATGACTGAGGTCTCTTCACTGGTTAAGGGTCCTGCCAGGTGGAAAAAACTGCAATTGGCATGGATTGCCATGAGAGAGCATATTCAGTGGTCAATTGGGCAAGGATTGGTTAGTTCCTGGTTTGACAATTGGTCCACATTGGGGCCTCTTGCTGAGATCACTGACGTTTATCCACGATCCAACATTGACTATGAAAGATGCTTTCCAGAGTTTTTTTAGCATATTTGATATGCAACTTCCTAGTCACATCCTATATGGAATTCTTGACCTACAGATCAATATCAACGATGATGAGGATACCATTATCTGGGACCTCAACACTGATGGCTCCTTCTCTGTTAAATCGGCATGGGAACTGTGTAGGGTCAAGAAAGATCTGCTGTAGTGCTCTGGGAATTGTGGAAAGGCAGGTGTCCATGCAGGTATGGGGGTATAATTCCTTCTGTATACCAGATACTACTGAATATCAAAGTGTGGACTAAGGATTTTGCCATGCTGTTTAAGGACATGAGGTGTCTAAATGATAAGGAAGCCCATATTTTGCACTCTTTCCAGATTTTTGGGATTCCTACTATTCAAATAACTCACACCATTGTACACTGGATTAAGCCTCCCCGTGGTACTTACAAACTGAACGTGGATGGTGCTGCTAGAGGCAACCCTGGCCCGGGTGGGGGGGGTGAGGTGTCATCAGGGACCAGAGTGGTCGTTTCATTGTTGTGTTCACCAACTTTTATGGCAAATGCACCAACCTGGTGGCAGAATTCAAGGCTCTAAAGGATGGTCTGGCTCTGTATTTACACCTGGGACTTGAGCTGCCGAACCTGGTGATAGAATCAGATTCTATGATTTTGGTGGACGTGCTTCAGGTTGGCAGGTGCCCCAATTGGTGGCTACGCAATGACTGGAGGGATGTTTCTATCCAGGTCAAGCAAGCCAATCTCATAATGCACACGTTCAGGGAGGCAAATGCACCGACAAATGCCCTTGCTAATCTAAGCGTTGACTCACAATTATTCAAGAGAATCCTTAAGTTTCAAGTCCTTCCGAAGACCATCAAAGGGCTATTGGTTTTAGAAAAGGGTGGGTTGCCTTACCTCCATTTCAGACAGAAGTAACTTGCATGATGGTTGGTGGTTTAGCCAGTGCGCGCTTGCGGTGTCTTCCTTGCAATGCTGTATAACTAGGTGTCATTTAGTTGTTCCTTTGTCATGCTTATCACGTGGTCTTCTTGGGCATTTGTTGGTTAGCCTGTATTTTATCTATGGGGCTTTGGTAGATGTCCTCCCTATATGTATTATTTCTTCCTTTTGGTAAAATTCTTGGGTCACCTGGGGCTTGATAACTTCCAGGCTTAAAAAAAGGAAAAAGTCAAACCTTAAACCCTAATTTCAAACCCTAACAACCTAACCACTTCCAACTCCACCATAACAACCTATAACTACCTATAACTACCTAAACAAACCTTAACCACTTCTCACTCCACCATAACAACTTGTAACTGCAAAAACAAACCTAACTACTTCCCACCTTCATCATAACAACCTATAACAACTTGTAAAAACTTCCAACAACCTTTAACTAATCATAACAAACTACTCTAACGACCCTACCCATTTGCAAGCCTATAAATACCCTCCATCTGCAAGAGAAAAGAGAGGGGAAAAGGAGAAAAAAAACTTGGAAAAATCAAAAGGAGAGTCGCCAAGGTATTTTCTCTCAACCATAGCAACCAGAGAGGTCCTAGGGCAGAGAGGAAGCTCGAGGAGGGGAAGAATTTTAGTTTCAGGCCACCTCCAGCGACCTCCAGCGAGCTCCAGTGACCATCACCACTGTCCACTCTGGTATGCCATCCATTGACCTTAATTTCATCCAAAAATGATCTCCTAGGTCTTCCTCCTTCCCCAACTAGTTCTAGCAGTGCTAGAGGGTTTCCCTAGCCAGAATCGGGGTTTCAGAGGTCGCCAGATCCATTTTCTGGTGACGTAGGTGGGGGCACAAATCTAGTGATCGATTCGTGACCCAATGTGCTCAATCTTATTGAGTCAATCCTCCTCTAGCTTCTCCGATCCTCTCGACGCCTCATCGATCCCTCTACAAACCTCCAATAGATGTCCACCGGAAGCATAATCGCCGGCACCAGAGAAAAAGACCATTGTGGAATGTGATCTGACGCTGCACGCATTGCGGCGATCCTCCAACCCCTGGAAAACATTCTCCAGCACTCCATCAACGCACCGGAAGCGTCCACGCCTCGAATCGAGCCCCAATCCTCCTCTGCAATTGCCGTCGTTGGAGTGCCACTAGAGCAAGATCCAGGGATCATGTGCGGCGCCTCTTCTTGCATCTAGGGGGTGGAATCTTCTCCTCTCTGCTCCCCCAAGCTTCCAGAAGCCTTGGATCGACGCACCGTAGCCTCCATGACATCCTTCCACCCCAGGATCGTTGTCGGAACTGCATCGACGACGAGGGTGTTGGGAGGAAGTTTCCAGCCATTAAGCACCTGATCCAAACTGATGGATTTCTTCCTCTTCCTCTATTCTTGCTCCTAATGGGATTTGATGCATGATCAGATATCAAGATGCCCTAGAAGGGCATCCCAGACAGTCGTCGACGGCCAAGCCTTGTCGCCGGCGATTGTCGCATGTTTTTAAAAAATAATAATAATAATAATAATAGTTTTCTTTTAAAAAACTTTTGATCATTTTATTTTCTTACAAATAGGTCCTTGCTTCTTGAATTTAGGTCCTTGCATATGTTTTTTAAAACCATTTTAATAATGTTTGTTTTGAAATATTGCAGTGTGACCCCTGTATATTCTTGTTAATGTTTTCCAGGCATTAACATTTGACATAAACCTCTAACTTGCTTTAAATTCTTCTTTAAGTCCAGTATTTTGCCTAAAAAGCCTTAAGCTTTATTAAAATTGTTCTGAATGTCAGTTTTTCTGTCACAATTGCAAGATAAACCCTGAGAATTCAAATTTTACTCAACTATCCAGAATTGCATTTTAGATCATGAATTTCTCCGATTTCTCACTAAATGCATGTTTTCTAGGGTAAATTTGCATGTTGGTCCTTGAAACTTCCTGTTTCAAACATAAACTCTTTTTGATGCACATTTAACCATGAATTACTTTAGAATTGTTTTAAACACATGTTTTACTGGTAAAATTGCATATTAAACCCTAGGGATCTTGAATTTGACCAAAAATGCACAATTTTGCACATTTGACCCCTAATTTCTTCAAAATCACACAAAATGTGTTTTCCTATGTATTTTTTGGTGATTTAGCCACATAATTTCAGCCTTCATTCAGATTTTGGGAATTTTGCACAAAAGCCCTTAGAATTTACACTTTTTACTTACACATGTTTTTTTCACATTTTGTTTCCCTTTTTCATGCATATTTTTTCATGCCTTCTTTCTCACATTATGCACACAGTTCCAACTCGTTTCAAACTTAGTTTTCACATTGTTTCCTGGTTTTCTTTTGACTTTCATGGTTTTGTCTTGATTTCGATTTCCATCGCCCGAGGGCATATATTAACAGGCTTAATAATGCCGACATTGACTCGAATGAGGATTGTTTTCCCTAATTTGATTTTCTTAGATTTCTTTGAGTTTTTGCTGATTTGCGTGACATTTTCCGAGTATTCTTGATTTTCCTCATCACTGACGGGCATACAGTAAAGTGGCATTTGCAATGCCTACATTGTCCCTCGGATTATCATTTTTTTTCTTTTATTCATTTCTTCTCTTTGATTTGGCATGTTTTCGCAGTCATCTTAAGCTTATACATTCAGAGGAGACAAGCATACACACAATAGACCATTAGCAAGCAGGAAACCTAGAAAGACCAAGTTCTTCGGGCATATGGGGGTGCCTAAACCCTTCCCCATGTGTAACAAGAATTCTTACCCATTCTCTAGCTCGCATTGATTTGTGCACTACATCCATTACGCACGGAGCATGCATATGTTTTCTTTGCCTCGATTTCTTTTGGTTTTCCTTTTGTGATTGGTTTTCCTTGTCCTTCCATTAAAAGACTAGGTGGTGACTCGTTTCCTTATCCTTTCTTATCTTCCCTTGGTGTTTTCGAGTCTAATCTTCTTCGCTGTGACCATAGCGGGACTCCTCGTGTGCTTCCACGCACCTAGGAGAGTCATGTAGGGTTCCATCGGCATGGTCACACTAGCAACAAGAGTAGTATCAGAACCAACAAGGCCAGTATCAAGAACCTCTGACCCAATATTAGCAACAACGCCAGTAGCTCCTGCAACCCCAACAATGCCAATATCAGCGGCGACCAACCTACCATGTGTATATGCAACAAGGGCATCCAGACAACTAGTACAAAGGGAAACAAAAGTGGAACTACCACAATGTTCCTCCACAATAGAACTACAGAGGGCTGAAACAACAAGACTATCCACCACTCCCTGAAGCACTCTACAGCATGTTCAAATTGCTGGTCGAAAGTGGAGATCTGCATCTTCCGATACCCATGCGAAACCCTCCCAATGCCAATATGTCCAAATATTATCCATACCATTAGAAGAATGGGCATACTCTAGAGGAGTGTTTTATGGTAAAGGATAAGAGATACGACCTGAACGACAGAGGGGAGATCATGTGGCTAGTCCTAAGAGAAAGGCTGAGAACAACTGAAGGTAAAAGGCCTAGGATGTAGATACATTAGAACCCCATGTCTAATCACGCCATAGCCCATGTACGAGCTGAGAACAACAACCCATAGCTAGAATTGAATATGTGACCCTTCAACACATAGAAGTAGATCTAGACTTAATGTCACCTATCATAAAAGAAGAGGATCCTGATGCACCAGCAACACCAATCCAAGAAGCATGGAGTGATGAAGAGTGGAAGATCCAGACAGATGACACGTGGGACCATCAGCCAAACGAGCTTTTAGGTGACTTTGGCCTCCTCGATCGCATCGAGAAACAATAGTCTGGCAATCCAAATGATATAGATCCATTCACACTAGCCAATGAAATCAACGAAGGCCTTGAGCTAAGGAACATCATTTTCAGGGACATAGAGTTGCCAATACTAGAAAAGCACTACCGTCCATTGATCATCTCCATGGCTATCAATAACTTGCCCTTGTCAGGAGTGCTTGTCAACACAAGCACCAGTGGAAGTGTTTGTTCATGTCCACACTTGACTATTTGGGCATTGAGAAAGATGAAATCATTGAGCACCACTTCACTTGTGTAGCCTACAATAGAAGCCAAAGAGAGGCACTTGATACCATGCTAGTGTAGGTTACTATTGGACCCTCACTAGCACGACCACGATTGTTATCATTGAACAAGACCTGATTGAACCATTAATCCTAGGAAGCTGTTGGCTAGCAGAAATCTGAGTCGTTATCTCTATAGTACATCATCTCCTCAAGTTCAAGCATCAAGGGAGGGTAGTCACTATCCAAGCTAATCACAAGGTAGACAAAGGAATAGTTTGGGCATAGGCTCCACTATAACCCAACAATGAAGGATCACCACCAAGAGCACCTGGTGCATGGCTAATAGGAGGTTGGAATGATGATAATCACTGCTATGAAGAAACACCAAGTTTCAAGGTTTCCAAGATATGACAGGAATGAGTTTCACTCCAAGATATAGTCAACAACCCTATATGATCCCTACCAACCAAGACAGTCACTGTTAAACCATGGACAATTAAGAAATTAGGGGCAATCTTTGCTAAGATGGCCAACATCACTGAACAGATCTGCTCAAGCTAGTGGAGGGTACCAGTAAGCGCAACAAGCTCCCATCACCAGAATGGGCCGAGTCTTAAAGCAAGTCGCACTACCCCCAGCCAAGATAGAAAGGGTCTTGCCTCGTCTATAGTGAGAGTTCAACATCCCTAGACGAACAGGAGGAGAGTTTGGCATCCTAGAACAACTAAAGAAGACACAAGCAGTAGTTGTTGTCGCAGCCTTTATAGAACCCACTCAATTCTTCATTGATTCAGAATGAGCTCCTCCAAAGAGGAGGACTTTACCTTTAAGTGTTACTATAAAGATAAACAATTTTAAACTTTCTGGTGTGCTGGTAGATATAGGGGCAGTCCTGAATGTGTGTTCTCTAAAAACTTTTAATTTAATTGGACTCAAGGAAGCCCAGCTACGCCTAGCAGCCTTGATAGTGTTAGGATATGATAACAACAAGATGATGGCTCAAGGCAAAATAAATGTCAAAGTCACCATTGGCTCGATGGAAACCAATACTAAACTGATAGTAGTCGATGCACCCATCTACTATCAGCTTCTCATATGGCATCAATGGATTGAAGAAATCATGGCGGTTACTTCCCCGTGCTATCAATGCATCAAATTTCCTCATCAAGGGAAAATAATCAAGATTATGGGGGACGAGCCAATAAAAGCTGCGGTGCACCTTGTCACCGTCCCAACCTCCACACCAGCACTAGTTCTCGCACCTTCAGGAAGAGACTCGATTGCCAAGGCCATGGAAAATGTGAAGCAAATCTTCTCCCCTCGAACGCTGGATATGGCCCCTTCTCCTTTCCTAGAGTACATGGGAAGACCATGGGAGATCCTCCTTTGGATAGGCTACACCCCTATAACAAGATTATGCCATCGGGAGCAAAGAATGAAAGACATGCTCAAAACTCCAAAGGAGCACAATGGCATAGGGCTAGGGTATCCAAGCCACTTGTCAAAGGACCTCACCAAACCACTAACCTAGTCATTGTCAAGTCACTTCATCTTGGTCAGGATTCAATTTGAAGATTGTCTCAACCTAAAGAAGGCCATTAGCCTACCATCACTTGTCCAACAAGCAACCCAAGCCTCTGACTCTTCGAAAGTTTCACCTCTCTCTTCAAAGGAAATCTCTAACATCACTCTGCCAGCCTCAGACAATCCCTCTAGCTCTCCAAAGACCCCCTACTTCTAGGCATCTCCGCTAACAACTCTAGAGCACCTATGGAAGACGGTGAATCAACCACCGACGACGCTCTCAACCTCAGCAACATCAGTACTCTTTTGAACAACTTGTGGCCTTACCCCTCAAAGCAAGAAGGTGTCGAGGCCATCAACTAAGCCCAATGGCGAAGTGCCTCCCATAATGAGGCAGACCTAAGGGCATCCCATGACCATGTAAATAATTTCTTTCTTGCTTTTAATTCTTACATTTTATTTTCATACAATTTGCTTTTAGTGCTTTATTTCCTAGCATAGATAGTAAAACGGGAAGAAAAAGGAGGGCATGGCTCAGACAGTATAACCGCCACCATGTCCTCATAAAGAGTATTTAATGAGTTTGTTAGGTGTAGCCCAAACGAGAAAGGAGCCAATTATCGAAACGGTAAGAGTTTGTCACTACACCATGGCATTCCTGCAAGAGCTAGCCAAGTCCCACACCATCATCCTAGTTGAAGAAGTGTCAAGCACCATTTGTAGGAATTCCAGAAACTATGAGGTCTACGAACTAGTGGATACAGATGAAGAATCAGATGAAGAAGAGACATTGGGCCAGACTGTCTTTGAAGTAATGACGAAGAAACCTGATAAACGAACTAAGGCCACCATTGAGGAAATTGAAGAAATAAACCTAGGGATTGAACAATACCCAATATCAGTTCAGATCAGCTCTAGACTCTCCATGGATGAACGACACAAGATGATCAAGCTGCTCAAGAAGTACGTGAAAGTTTTGGTCTTCTACTATGAAGAAATGCTTAGCTCGGAGTCAATATTGGTGGAACACAGACTCCCCCTCAAGCTAGGTGTGAAGACAACAAAGCAGAAACTCCAAAGGTTACAACCAGAACTAGTGCTGAAGTCAAAGAGGAGTTAGATAAGTTGCACAAAGCTAAGTTCATCAAAGTGGTAGTCTATCCAGAGTAGATCACTAATATAGTCTTGGTCATGAAGAAAGATGGTAGAGTACGAGTATGCATCTACTACCACGACATCAACGAGGCCTACCCATAGGATAACTTTCCCCTACCACACATCGATATCCTCATAGACAACACCACAGGCCATGAAATGCTAACATTCATGGACAGCTTCTTTGGCTATAACCAGATCATGCTCGCGAAGGATGATCAAAAGAAGACCTCGTTCACAACTCCATGGGGGACTTATTGCTATGTCATCATGCCCTTCGACCTAAAGAATGCTGGAGCTACCTACCAAAGGGCCATGATGGCGATCTTTCATGACATGATACATAATTGCATGGTGTGTTACATGGACGACCTGTTGGTCAAATCAAAGACAAGATTGGGACACTTTGAAGCCTTAGAAAGAGTATCTAGAGGGTAGATCAATACAACCTCAGGATGAATCCAAAAAAGTGTATCTTTAGAGTCATCGCTGGAAAGCTGCTCGAGTTCAAGGTAACCAAGTGGGGAATAGTGATAGACCCAACAAAGGCCAAAGCAATAACTGAAATTCCATCTCCAAAGATTGTCAAGGTGCTCAGAGGACTCATAGGAAGGCTACAATTCATCTAGTGATTTATCTCCCAACATGCATAAAAGTGTAGACCCTTCTATGAGTTACTAAAGGGGACACAAAGTTTAAATAGGATAAGGTCTGTCAAAAGGCGTTTGATGACCTAAAGCTCTACCTCCTCAACCCTCCATTATTAACTACACCAGTTCTCGAAAGACCACTTTTGCTCTACTTGGTGGTTACCGACAACTCTGTGGGTGTCATTCTAGCACAACATGATTAAATGAGAAGGAAAAAGAAAGTTGTCTACTAACTGAGTAGGATGTTCGTCAAATATGAAAAGAAATAGTCCCAGATTGAGAAGCATTGCCTAGTGCTAGTGTAGGCCTCTCAAAAACTCAAGCACTACTTCCTAGCGCACATGGTAAGCTATATAGCCAAGATGCACCCCATCAAATGCACGTTCGAAAAGCCCGCACTGTTCAGAAGATTAGCTCAACAGTAGATGCTCCTTATGGAGTTCGACTTGTAGTTCTTCACTCAGAAGGCAGATAAGGGCCAAGCGATTGCGGATCAGCTCACTCGACTACACCTATCAGAGTACCAACCAGTCTCGACTGACTTCCCAGACAAAAAAATCCTCACAGTCAGCAACATCACCCTACTAGTCAGTGACTGGACTGTCCACTTCAACGGGGCACTCAATTTGCAAGGGGTCAAAATAGGGGCAACTCTCCTCACTCCCTAAGGCATTACCATCCCTATCGCCATACAACTAAGCTTCTCGGAAGCAACAACATAGCAGAGTACGAGGCTCACATCTTAGGATTACGAACAATTCTTGATCTAGGAGCAAGAAAACTATGGGTAGTAGGAGACTCACAACTTGTCATCTAGTAGGTCCTCAGCAAGTATAAAACCCACTCCCCAAGGCTCCTGGACTATCGCAATTTAGTGCGAGCCTTACTGAAGAAATTTGATAGGGTAGTATACGTGCATGCACTCAAAAGTAACAACATCTTCGCAAACATTCTAGCTTTGCTTGCATCGTCATTCCCATTCAACCCTGTGGACGATGAGAAAACCATTATGGTGCAGAAGGTCAATTCACCAACAGTGGAATTAGCCATAGAATGGGTCCGAGAGCTTAAGGAAGAGTCACATCAAGAGAATATGCTACACATCGATGTTTATTATCAAGGAGCCGTCGAAGTTGATGATGGGAATCCGTGGTACTAGGACATCATGAGCTACATTCAACATGGCACTTTCTCACCATTTTCTACTTCCAAAGATAAAGAAGTCCTGAGGAGATTGGCTACGAAATACTACATTTCAGCCAACACACTATTCTGAAGTATGCCATTAGGCATCGAACTCCAATGTGTGGACACATCAGAAGCAGCCAAAATCCTCAAGAAAATACATGAAGGAGATTGCAAGGGCCATATCAACTATCTAGCCATGGCCATGATGATCATTAGAAGAGTGTACTACTGGTCTACAATGAAGGCTAACTACGTAGTCGAAGTTAAACAATGCAAGAGGTGTCAACTACACGCCAACAAGATCCATGCTCCAGCCTCAACACTCCATGCCATGTCAACACCATGGCCTTTCTCCTTGTGGGCCTTTGATGTAGTCAGGCCAATCCAACAAGGAAAGTGAAGTACCACAATCCTCACTGCAACTGAGTACTTCACCAAATGGGCTGAAGCAGAAGCATTTGCAAATATCAAAGCCACAACATTGTGTCGATTTGTCTGAAGATCATTATCTCTAGGTTCGAGGTTCCTAAGGCCTTAGTAGTAATCAACAGGCCAATCTCCATCTCAGAAGAGTTTTCCAAATTGTGCAAAAAGTCTAGTATCACTCTACATCACTCATCTCTTCATTATCCATAGGGAAATGGCCAAGTGAAAACTACTAATAAGACCCTAATTAAAATCATTAACGAGACAGTAGAAGACGCTAAGGGATCAGATTGGTTAGATAAGCTAATTAATGCACTATGGCCTTACTACACAACCATAACGATGGCAACGGGCCAAACACCCTATGCCTTGGCCTTTCGAATGGATGTGGTAGTCCCAGATGAGATCTTGATCCCCTCATTAAGAATCCAAGTCAATGCTGAAATGTCTACTAAGGAAAATAGGCAAGCGTTGTTACACCACTTGGAGCTCCTTGATGAGAAGTGGCTCACAACTACTGAGCACACGTGTGCCTGTCGGCAAAGAATCACCTATCAAAGAAACGTAATCGAACATAAATTTAACGTAGGTGATTTAGTACTTAAGGAGATGTTACCTGTCAATAAGCCACATTTGATGGGATAGTTGAAGCTAAACTAGGAAGGGCCTTATTTCATGGTAGTTGCATATCCAAGCAATACTTATCAATTGTCCCTGGAAGGGATAGATCTACCTGATCCCTAGAATGCAATGCACTTAAAACGGTACTATCCTAGATCAGCATGTCAACACCTAAGAGGAGACCTAGGTCCTTAATTTAAGCTGGAAGGAGGGTCATGTCCAAAGCCTATAGGAAGACGAATGCTCAGGGTGACCTATACTTTGTCCTTTGTCTACACATACACTACACAGGGAACCAAGGGAAAGGCAAGCTCGAAGCTTGGGCAGATAAAAAATCCACTCACCCTACGTTGCATGGCATCCTAGCATAAGTCCAAGAAGGTAGTGATGGATGAGTGCATGAGACCAAACTTAGAAAAGTGCACAAAAGAGGGGGAGTGCATGATAATCCAATGCACCATCATAGCATAAGTCCTGAAGGCAGTGATGGGTGGATACTCAAAATGGGGATGAGAAAACAAGTGAGTAGGTGTGCTGTCATAGCATAAGTTGATAAGGCAGTGATGGGCAGGCATCTATAGAAAAATAACAAAAGAGGGCAACCCTAAAAGAAAAGAGAAAAGAAAAGAAAATAAAGAAAGCCAAAAGAAAGTAAAATCAAGAAAGAAAGAAAACCATGGGAATGATGAATGTGCATTAGGACCAACCACTGGTGAGCAAGACTAGAACTAAAGTCAATGTCGAGAGCTTGCTGAACTTTAAGCCTCCCCATCCTCTTTCACACTAAGGCAAAGGGTGAGTGCCCCAGGCATTCATGGACCAAATAGGATGAGAAGTGGCAAACTATTAAGGCTTAGGGTACGAAACAGTCTTTGAAAGATGCAGATGTGAGACATGGGACACGCCCACGTTGCAAGACACAACCTGGAATGACTAAGGTAGATCATAAGGCCAAGGTTTAAAGTAGGTACTTATCCTCCCCCCCCAAATAATGTAGAAAAAAACCAAAGGAAAAAAAAAATTAGAAAATCAGGGAGAAAACCCAAAAAAATAGAAAATTAGAGAAACCAAAAAAATAGAAAATCAAAAAACCAAAAAAAAAGAAAAGAGAATTAGAACCAAAGTGGTGTTATCCACCTTACACTCAAGTGAAAACTTAGTAAGTAGAGAAATTGGAATTGATCTGGCCGATGATGCAACAATCTATCCACTAGGTTTTAGAGTTAAACATCCTACTCAAGCACGCCTCCACGTCTTGGGTGCATTTCTCCATGGAGACATCGCCTCAATGATCTTTAGAGCATCCATGGATGACTCACCATCAGCGTCCACAAGGATTTAATTTTCCATTTCACAATTGAGGCCAAGACTAATTCCCTCCACTTAATCATAGATATAGGATAGTAAGAATAGCACTACAGTGCTTTCCTAAACTCAGCCAACTTCTGAGGCAGGGAAAGGTACACCTATGATCACTAACACATTTATTAAGTATGCAAGTAAAAGCCCCATCAGGTGTTGGTAGGTAAAGCCACACTGTGAGGCTACACGAAGCTCCACCGTGGTGATGCACAAAACCCCTTTGAGACACACGCCTTTGGAGTCCCAATCGTGTACATAGACACACGGCTCTGACTAAGAGGTAAAACCTCGATTTGGTAAAGGAATGGTTCACTCCTTCACTCGATTCTTCATTCATAGTGCTCCTTTACTTACTAAGTCGAGTTGTGGGACAACAGTCCTTTCCTAAGAGTACTAGTCATGCTAGAAGATGGAAATCACATGACTACAATGAATTGTATTGACGCATCTTGCATATGTCAATATGGTTAGAGATTACTCGTACCCTACCGACCTAACCTACCATATGGACTATTCATTACATCGAATGATTGACTTTGCATTTCACATTTTGTTTGCTTGAATCATGCATCCATGCATTTAGTTTTTATGCATTGGGAGTGGAGCGTTGATGGAGCAATATTCTTCAAGAGTGTTAGAGACCCTTAGAACTTGTGATCTTCCTAGAACCAATTCAAGTCCAACCTATCCTTTCAGCAATTCCAATTCGAGCAAGCTATCATACAAGAAGCCAAAAACAATTATTTCTTTTTAATTATCTTTTGCTTTTCGATCGGTGATCGGGTAATTTCCCCACGATCTTCTTAGTTTCTATCTTGTTGAAGTATCACTCTACATGGTTGACATAGTTTTGACACTGATTGTGACACATAGCTCCAAAATCAGCTTGGCCCCTCCATGCATAAGCCCTCAATATAACGGACTTTAGTTAACCGAACCATTTGGTTATGCGACTACATCTCGAAACCAAGTCTGTTCACCCTTTTAAACAACTTAGTTGTGCAACCATGTCTCGAAATTGAGTTTGTTCACCTTCTCACCTTTTGGCTGTGTTACCATATGTAGACACCCTAGATTTTACAAGTAGCTTTGAATGGATCCGAAGGAGAGGATGTCATCTTTGAAATGCCTCAATAGTGTTGATGTTAACTGTTGACTACCGATTGTCCCTTAGTAAATGGTCAATGAGCCGTAGGGCTACATAACGGATTTTTATTGGGCCAAATAGAACTTCCAACTGGTTATATGTGGCGTGGAATCTAGGCGTGTGTAGCTGGTGGAAGTAAGTGACAGATATAGCTGGTGAAATGCCCTATTTCTGTGATGAAGGGCGGAAAGGTCTCTTTTGCTGCTTAATTACTTGATTTTCTACTGATGATGGCTAGGATTTGATCTAGCCTCTTCCCTTTCGTCTCCAGGGACCTTTATGCCTTTAATTCAGTGTTGAATCTACCAATTTAATTACCTTGACGTCATCGCCACTGCTCACCTCTGGCCGTTACACATCCACGACCCTAGATCGATCCCATCGCCTATTTAAAGACCTCTGTGACACACCAGAGGGATTATCGGAGAGACTGCCTACCTACACTTCCAACTCTAGCTGCAAATTCCCCTTGGCGATCCAATTCCAACGACAGTGCCTTGGTGGCAAGCTCAACTACTGTCGATGACGCTCGAGCTTTGAGGAGTCTTTGGTGACAAATGGCGCATCACAGATAAGTTTCCTACTCTTCTCCGTTTCTGTTTAGGCGTTGCGTGAGTGTGTGAGTCACTAAGAGTCAATTCCCAACACTTGCTTCCTCTCCTTTCCTAGTGGTCATTGAGGTTGATGGTGGTGAGGAGTTGCTCTACTCCAAATGATCTCGAGGCTGGGAGTGGGGGTTGCAAGCCTCGCGATCCCTACAGGCACGCAGAGGGAGCTCCTTTCCCTATTTCTCCGCAGTTATCAGCTAGGCGACGCACCTTACAGGCGCTTCGTTGGTACAGGTTATATAGGGCAAGGAAAGGGGAATTTGTTGTTCCTCCTCAGTTGATATGCATGCATTCGCTTCCCTTGCCTCTCTAGACTCTAGATGGAGTTCAACGTCCTCAACCGAGGATGGTCGGTGCATGTGTCGATGAAGGAGACGGTGGGAAGGATCTGTCCAGCTTTCCTTTGATTTGAGTCGTAGGCTAGCTCCATTTCCACTGCCCTCGCTATTCCAACACTTAGTCTCGCATCTCCGTGCCTCCCTGATCCCTAATAAGAGTCATCAGCACCACTCTGTAGACAGATAGAGATTTCACCAATGAGCTTGGAGGGATGGATAGCTGGAGCTATCACCTAGTAGTTGGATTATTAGGGAAGCTTCATCATCATCCAAGCTTGCCTCCTGGGTGCCATGATCATTCTTCCTGGCCACACCAATGTCTGTCGATGCTATCCAGCACCTTTGTTGGCAAGGTCAACGGGGAGAGAAATTCACAGTGCCGCTCTTTGATTCAGCCAGTTGAATATCTTCCTCTTGCTTTCCTCCAACATCTCTGATCAACACTCAAGCAATTCAGGCAAGAGGGATCGAGATTCATTCAGAGTTTAGTAGTAGAGTAGGTGAAGGGTCACATGATTCCCGACGATGGTTGAAGCCGGCAGGCAATCTTGGCGAAAAGTGTAGGCAGTTACAGGTAAATTTATATTGTAATTATTTACATTTTAATGAATTTATTCTTGAATGGGTGTTACTGTTTCGAGGCCCATTCGTGTGGTTTTGTGCTTTTGGGCTTAGGCCTTGTGGGCTAGCTTCTGATTGCGTGTCCCTGCGCATGGTTGGCACTGTGCATTGTGGGGCCCAGGTGTGGGTCCATGTGGGGCTCGAGTTGGGTCCATGTGGGGCTTGCACTTGTGGGCCAGTTGTTATGGTGGGTGGTTGTGTGCGTGGGTTTGTGCAGGCAGGTGTCGGTGGTTTGGCATGCATGCGTGCTTACCCTACATGGTTATATAAGCTGTGGCACACTCCTCATGCAGCAACACACTCTTCCCTTCCTTCTCATGTTGCTTCCTCCTTCATGCCCCGAGCACGCCACCTCCCTCTCTCTCCCTCTCCCTCCACTCACCCCCTCCTTCTCATCTCTCTCACTCTCCTTCCCCTGTTTCTGTCCTCCCTGCATCTTCCTCCCAGTTCGATGTGCTCAAGGATTGGAGGAGGCGTGCAGCAACATGTGGCGGCGAGTGGAGCTTCGGTGGTGTGCCCCTATGGTCGAGAGAGCCCTGTTAAGTGTTGGGATCGCTGGAGTTGGCCGATGGTCGGTGTTGATCACTATAGAGCGTTTTCCAGGTACGCACTCCAATTTAATGAGTAGAATGAATGAAAAATGGTAGAAATGCCTCGTTTCATGCAATCTAGGTTAAATATATTATTTTGAATTTATGAGAATTTATTGTGGTTTTTATGGATATTTATGACAGTGGTTGTGGTTTAGGCCGTTTTAACCCTTATGCCTTTGCGAATTTATATCTTGATGCATGGTGAATGGATTTTGGTTTTGTTTGTTGAGAGTTGGAGTAGCCTCGAGGGTCTACATCTTATGTTTTATGTGTGATTTTTGGTGTTTGTTTTGGGAGTCCGATTGGAGGTCACACTTTGGATAATTTTGGACATTGTGGTTGGGCCGTTTTCGGGTTTTTGCAGAAATCGACATATCGAACAATTTTGATATGTCATTTTTCTGTCAGTTTTGGTCCTTTGGTCGAAATTCGATCGTTCGATTTTGGATGATCGATCGAATCAGTGGATTTTGGTCGACCAAACCATTTTCGGTATATCGATTCTGGCCTGAGTGTTGACTGTTGACCTGATTTGGTCGATCAATCCAAATTGGTCTACCAAACCAAAGGTTTTTGGCATACCAAACTTGTTTTTCGGCAAGTCGAATCACGGTCCAGGTTTTTTTATAAAATCTTATTTCCATGGGTTTCTCGGAATAGTTTGTATTGTCCCTTTGAGATAGGATTGTGGGCCGTCAGTGGTGGTCCCTTGGGACACCTGATGTGTCATTTTGCCAAGGCTTTGAAAGACATTCCAAAGATATAAAATGGTTTTGAAAATGATTTCAAAAGAAATGAGTTGGTAGATTTGGAAAATGATTTTCCTAATTTTTCATGTGCGGGTCGAGACACTGTGAGACCGTGTCATCGAGACTAGGGAATGTGACGACATTCTCAAGTGGTCGGGCGCAACTCCTTCGTTGAGGTCAGGGGCTGAGATACCTATGGCTGAGGGATGTCGAATCTTGAAGGTATGAGACTCCTTGACTATCGTCTCATGGCTAGGGTTGTGGTACGCGGGTTGAGGTGTCTTGTGGCATGGCGGAGAGGTATGATACTACTGTTGTCGCTACGACCACTGAGGCTCGGGTGTCGTCGAGTGTGGAGGTATGACACTCCCTCCTGAGCACCGTGCGTGGAGGACGCCGTGAGGTGGCATACCTTTTGGTAGCCAGTGCAAGTGGGACACATGCCCTGTATATGGTAGCATCCTAAGAGATAGGACTGCCTTCTCAGGGAGGGGTTGGCTTTATGATGGTACTCCAGTTAGGGAGAATCGCAGGACGACGTGGCTCCTACACAGGGTGGCACATCATGGCCATGCAAACGTCGTGGTCACTCCTCAGGCGATTACTTGTGGCCAGAGTTTGACAGCCTGGCACTTGGCTTCTCGACTCCCTGTGTGTACTTTTGGAAATTGAGGATTGTGCTTGTGGTTTTAGGCTAGTAGAGCACCATTTTTGGTTTTTGGCAGGTGTGGGCCTAGCTTGTGGGATTTGAAGGAAAATAGTTTGTAAAGTGAATTTAAAGTAAAATTATTTATAGTTTTGTTTTCTACTATTTTTTGTGGGATGCGTGATGGGTGACATTTGTCACTCATGTGTTTTCCTCGTGTTTTTGGGTTATAGGTGCAAGCATGCAGAAGGTTTAGCATTGTGCATATAGTCTTGAGTCTCGTAGACGCACACACAGGTTCCTAGTAGTTTGATATTTTCTATTTAGCTTTAAGTTTTCTGTAATTTAATTTGCTTTAAATTATTATGGATTTGGAGCGTGACAACATCTCTGGATATGACCACCATTAATACCTAGAATGACCTGAGTCATGATTTTCTGGAACATTATTCTTTCAATCTTGACGTAGTCCCAAAGCATGACGACCTAGTTGCAACAAGGCAGAAGCCCCACGAGCCGTTCGGAGAGTACGTCGGGCGCTGGCGAGCCCTCACTTCACAAGTTTGAGATAGACCAACTGACGAGGAGTCTATCGAGATGATAATCCGAAGGGCGCAACCAGCCATAGAGGCCTTGTTGAGCATTCAGCCCATTTCCACTTTTGCATCCGTGATGAAAGTTGGCTCTCAAATCAAGAGCTCATTGCATGGCAAGAGTTTTCCTACTTTAACAGCATCCACCAAACAAACCATGGCTTCTATCCACAACGGTGGGACCAACAGCGGCAACGATGGCAGTAATGGATCTAATACCAGATACTCATGGAGATGCTGCCAAGAATGCCATGGCATACGTAAGAGTTCCTGTTATTCCAGTTAATGTGGTGAGCTTGCCAGCACAGAATCAGGTGGTTTATACCTTTGCACTTAGGTCACCATGCACATCACAAATCACCACCACCGCTGAGCCAATATACTAGCCCGCATCGGTAGGGCAAGGGCGCAACCCAGGACTAAGGCAACCTCAACAACTTGAGAGGGATTACACTCCTACCATGAGTTGCGGGGCACTCTACAGATAACTGCTTCATGCTCTGGACTGTAATTCATGACTTGATTGACCAGAAGGCCATCATAATCAACACACAGGAGGCAAAGTCTGCGTCAGCTGCATCGACGCCAGATTCTACATCTGCACATAGCAATATAGTCAACCAGCCCCTACCTGAGCACACAATCAGAACTTTAAGAGTTCATCTCATCTCTTCTATTGAGTTTGCACCTTCACTATTTGACATCTCGGATTCTTTTCCCCATTAGCTTTACCAATCCATTGTTGAAGCTTCCAGTTCTACAATCAACATGATTCAGTTAACTACCAAGTCGAGGTGCATAGCTACTAAACCTACCATGCAATCCACCTCACCATCTGTCTATTTGTTAGCTAGACCAAAGCCATACTTGGTTCAACAAATGCCAATACCTACTGTAGACACCCCAATTTCCCAATTTTGCAAGATGGAGGTGTGGTGGCTAGGCTGTTAACCACAAATAGATCCATTAGGCCCGTGGAGGCCCATTTACCCATCAAAACCCAATTGAGGCCCATTTAGCCTACTTAGGCCCATAAAGCCCATGGAGGCCCATTTAACTCATTCAGGGCCCATTTAAACCCACTTGAGGCCCACTTGGGCCTAATTTAGCCCACTTTGGCCATGAGGCCCACTTGGGCCCAATTTAGCCCACTTTGGCCCACAACAACTCAGCCCACTTTCTTCTATATCTCTTCCAACCCAACACCCCATCTTCTCCGCCTTATTTTCAATTTTTTTCTTCTCTGACTGATTTTTTCACCAAAATCACAACTCCTCAACCTAACACCCATTTTTCTCACCAAATTAGCCATTGAGCCATTCCAGCAGTCGATTTCTCCTACTAGACTCACCAGCCATTGGGCCACGTTCCTTCAGCACAAGCCATCGCGAGCCCGAGCAGCCGGAGCCACTAGATGTGCTGTCGTTGAAGCTTGGTTCGCCGTCGATCTTTGTCGGCTTGCAGGGGGACAAAGATGGCGTGGGGGACAGCAAGGCGTTAGTCTATTTGGTTGTTGTGAGTTTGGTTGGGAAGGTTAGTAGGTGGTTAGGTTGTTTGTTACACAGGTGGTGGTTTGTTACAATGGGTCGTTGGATTTTGCCACCTATAAAAGGAGCATCAGAGACAGAAGCTAGAGGACTTTTTTCTGCGAGAGAGATATAGAATTGAGAGC
>JAMKQA010001450.1:0-20503 GCA_024699735.1 Posidonia australis
TAGAACCAGGGATCAGATCGATTGAGAACTCTACTTCCATGTGAGGTGGCATACCAAGCAAATCATTAGGGAAAACGTCAAGATATTCACACACCATGGAGATGTTGTGAACACCCAACCAAGGAGAAGTGAAGGTAACTATACTAGCTAGGTACCCCATGTAACCCCTGGCCAAAGACTTAGAAGCCTTCACAGCTGAAATGATAAACTTAGGCTCATCCCGACACCCACCGTGCACAAAGAAGGATCTATCATCAGGAGATCCAAAATAAACTCCCTTTCGAGCACAGTTGATCAAAGCGGATTACTGCGCCAACCAGTCCATGTCGAGTATCACATCATACTCCTGCATGTCCATCACAATTAGGCTGGTGTCAAACCCTTTGTCATTTAGCGTTAGGTTGACAAATCGCAGATACTTTCATGCCAAGCTGTGCTTCCCAATGGTGTTACCACGTTGAGATGAAAGGCCAGCCTAACCAATTTCTCTCCCTACTTTGCTGTAATAGACTTAGAGATAAAGGGAAAAGAGCTCCCTGAGTCAAACAACACCTTAGCCATCTGACCAGCCACAATAAAAGAACCTAGTGGCCAAGCACAACAACGAAGCATCATCCATACATCAAATAGCTGCCCAGGTTACAAAAGACAATACAATGCTCATGTAGAGGGTTACACAATGCCAGCTAGTCATCCTTACCCTCAACCACGTCTCCTGAAGGTCCAAAGTCTAGAGCTACGATTGTTGTGGCATTCTTCCTGCCTTCTTGGGCGATTCTGGACAAGATCTCTAGACATGTCTCGCCTTCCCGTAATTATAGCACACCATTGGGGCTAATGTCTACCAAGGATAAGGATAGTTTGCAGTAACGTAGCTCACCTGACCATAGCTAAAAGACTGATTCCCTTTGGGAGCACTGGATCCTCTTTGTCTATAGCTGGCTCCGCTACCAATAGATAAGCTACATCGGTCCATAGAGGTACCATCAGATTTCTCCTTCTGCTTCTTCCTTGGGCTATCCGAATCACTAGAACTTGGAGCACTGAAGAAAGAGAACTGGGAAGTAAAAGAAAACTTACCCTTTCCTTTAGGATGGCTCTCCAATAACTTCTTGTGCTCTTCCTTAAAGGGATAGGTTATCTTGACCATGTCCGCCATGGTCTGACATCGACAACCCATCACCTTCACCTACAGCCCTAGTTGCAAGCCATTCAAGAACTTTGCACCTGCTCCTCCTTTGACTCATAAACAGGAGCGAAATGTTCCAACTAGTGGTCCGATTCCTAGGTACTCTAGTGGTGGTTGATGTTGTCTTGAGAGGGAGAGGAAGAAGGGGATTATTCTCTGGTCCCCAAGCTCCAGCCAAAAGGATGAAGAAGAGTAGAATTCTGTGTCTATGCTTCTTAAAAGGCTTGGAAACCAAGGAATTAAAATGTAGGCTAGGGGCATAAGAGGTAGCTCACAATAAGTGGTAAAAACGTGGCCAAATTGGGTAGATGAACAGTTTAAGCGTCTGAAAATAGGACAGTGTGCTACGATGGTGTGCCTGGCACATTCCAAGGCCAAACTCTTGGGTTTTGGACTTATTTTGGTCTGGTTTTGTGGATTGGTTGTCTATTAAAGTTGATGTGAGGCTTTAGGCTAGTTTAAAGTGTGAGATGGGCTATGATTTTGGGTTGCGTCTCGTCGTCATTGGAACAAATTCTACTGGATAAGTTCGTCTGCGAGCGATTGCCAAAATGGGGTGTCTATAATTACAATAAGATATTTTGTTGAATTGTTCTTGACTAATAGCACAAAACAATATATTTAAACCTTTAGCATCAAGTTAAGCTAAAGCCTTCTCTTCATTGCTTTATTCTTTATAAAATGTAGAACTTAAAGTAAAATCATTAACAATAACATTCCAAAGTTCAAAATTGATAGATTTTAAATAAATGACCATTCTACATTTCTAATAACTATAGTTCATGCTATTAAAGAAAGGGAGCCTATTTATGCTTTATCCATTGACAACATGATTGTTATTGAATGATGATGAAGTCATTATCTAGTACATGATTAAATCTAGATTCTAAATAACTTAGCTATGATACCAGTTGTAGGATTGGAGAACTTCTCTAGAAGGGGGGTTGAATGGAGAAGATGGAAAATTTAAAATTTAACTTTATGTTATGACAATCAATAAGTACAATTTTATCAAGTTTGGAAAGCTAAGTTAAACATGTACAGAAAGGATGAGAGACAATGAAATGCACAAGTTATTTTATAGTGGTTCGGCCAAACCTTGGCCTACTTCACTCCTCGAGATTCCCTTGAGAATTTCCTTTCCCTTATATTTCAAAGTACAAACTTACTTGAATGACGAATTTCTCGCCAATCCCGCAATCCGTGGATCCTTCTCACAGTCGGAGAAACCTCAAACTCTTTTGAAGCTTTACATAATTTCTCTTTTACAAACTTAAGCAACTATGATCTCCCAACACAGATTGTAAGGTTTCAGAAGTCTCTCGCTATAGAGGGATGAGAGACACTTTGAGAATAATGGATTTTGGCACTCTTTTTGTTAAGGACTACAAGCTCAAGTAAAGTATATGCTTGGTTGTCCTTTAGGAGTGATTAGAGGTCCTATTTGTAGACTAATGATGCTTAAGGAATGTGTCTAACTGTAGACACCCCGATTTTGAGGTGACCCATGGATGAGCTTTCTAGTTGTTGCTTTGGATGTGGCTAATCCTTGAACCAATCCTAAACTTATAGTAAGCTCGCAGCCCAACTAGAAATCCAGATAGGTAGGAGAGAGCACTTAGCTAGCACATCCACCAAGCACACCTAGCTAGCACATCTACCTAGCACACCTAGTAGGCGCACATGCCAGGCGCACATACCCGACGCACATACCAGGTGCCCAGTCATTTTTCAGGTTGCTGGCTGCTGGCTTTCCATCTCCCATGGCTGTTACCTCTACCAGCGAATATGCCATGAAATCTTCCAGGCTTTTCGTCTACGAGGCTCCTTGTTGTCCTAGGAGTTACCCATGAGGAATCCCTATAAATAGACCCCTTAGGCAACCATTTGAAGGGGCTGAATCATCTTGAAAGATAGCCTTCTCCATAATTCTGCAAACGCCCACTTGCACTCGAGTTTTTTTTCTCTTGCATCCAGAGGTATTCCCAGCCCTTCCAAAGCATCAGGAAGCTTATTATCTTGGGTTTTTCTTTTCTTTCTTGAAGGGACATCCACCTTAGACAAGGTAGGCCCTTTATTTTTCAAATAACCTCTTGTTCCTTTACAATGGGATAGCATGCTATTAGCTCCATGATAGGTCTGATTCTTTTTATATCATCATAAGGATTTCGTGTTGAATTCATTTATCCTTTTTGCAAGATACCTGGCATGTAAATCTATGCTTTGGTTATAGCATGTGTAGTTTGTTTCTAGTGAGCACTGCATTACTTTCATGAGCAATCTTTCCTTTATTATGTTCTTAATGTAGTTACTTGCATGAGCAATCTGTTCTTTATGATGTTCTTGATTTAATCACTCGTATGAGCAATCTTTTTATGTTCTTGATTTGATCATGGTTTCAGCATGTCATGTTGGGTCTTTTGTTACATGTTTGGATCTTTTGCATGAACCCACTAATCATCATGCTCTAATAAGATAGCAATGATCAGATGCATTCCATCATGCTCTTAGCAATCACATGAATCAACTTGCATTAGCATAGATTACCCATCTTCTTTCTGGGTCAAGTTCTGGATCAGATTGCAGTCTGATCCAGATTTTCTGGGGAGCACCTATATGGCGCACCAGAGTGGCGCACTTGTCCAGCGCCCCACTCTGGCACCCCATGTAGGAGCACCAGACTCATCGGAAGGTAAAACGTACACCTTTGCATATCTGCTTGCATGTTTTTCTGAATGACTTTGAGCCTGATTCTTTCACTGTTGGTTCTTTGATATTCCATGGTTTTGCATGCATGTTTTTCAGTTTTAAACAAGAATGTTTTCTAGTTGTTTTCTCCCTTTGGATATTCAGTCCTTGGCTAGAACTTAGTAGGCTGGTTGCACTTTACTCCTACGTGGAGAGCCCTGTGTATCAACCCATGATCCAATAGCATGGCTGAATCCTGCATCTTTCATTTAGCATGCATAGAATGTGATCTAGTGTGAGGCAACCAGCCCTTGAGCACAAGGTCTATAGATATTGCATTTGCATCTCTTTCACTTTTAAGGCATGTTTTCCAAGTTTTGTGAAAGGTTTTATATGGCACGACTTTCTGGAATGCATTCTCATGTGATTTGGCATGGTATGAATTTCTGTTTTCCCTCAGCACATCATTCTGGCCCACGTAGAAAGCACCTAGGTGGCGCATTAAACTGACGCACTAGTCTGGCGCACCTAATAGGCGCAGCAGCCTGTTTTCAGTAGCACACAACACGTTTTTATATGATTTTTAGCATGATTTCTTGCTTCGATTTGTTTCTGCATTTTTCTGGTTTTCTTCGTTGATATGTCAGGAAGGCACAACTCTGTTTTTAACCATTTCCATGCATGTTAGATTGCATTTGGCATATAGCAAAGCAAGGATGATAAATCGCTCAAAATACTAGATCCTTGATCTTATTTATGCAACATCTTTGCATCGACCCTTGACCCGATATAAGAGTGATATTTTTGAGCATTAGGACACACCCCTACACATCATGCACCCATATTTTTGACACCACACACATAAGCATGGCATGGCATATCGCCCTCGGGCGTACAACAAAGGCTGACAGGGATCCTTCATAAGAAAATGAGAAACTAATAGAAGACCGATTTATCGGGCGCACGAGGGTGTCTAATACCTTCCTCGTGCATAACAAGGATCCTTACCCATTTTTTCTGGTTTATGACCTACTTTTCCATTGCATAATTTGCATGTTTTATATGATTTTCCTCGTCTTCCATTTTAATAGACTAGGTGGCGACTCCTGCATTTGCATTTTTTATTTTATTGTTTTTGTCGTGACTTTGCCGTCCCTCGTGAATTTTGGCCTTTCGTGTTGAAACTATCTCGAGACTGTCGTCGGCATGGTTACACTAACGACTATAATAACGTTCATAAATGGCTAGCTAAAAAAAAATACTGGTTCAGTATATAGTTTTTGATCTATTGACCGAAATGTTCCAACAGTCGGGAACTTCGGTATGCTGGGCATATCCAGTTTGCCGATCTTGGGTTATTCTAGAATCATTTTTCTAATCAACGCTATTTTGGTACACCGTCGATTTTCGGTATGCCGAAAATTACTCCAGAACCAATATAAATGGATTTTTTAGGTTTCCTACTTGGGTTCATGTGTCAATCAATTTTCCTAGGTTCTTGAGACTTATTGGGAGATCATTACATACATCCTTTGAGTACAACAATAAAAATAAAAATTACATCAAAATTTTCTTAACACTTTTTGATATTGCTGTCCCTTGATATCTCCTTGAATTTTCTTCATTGTTTTCCTTCATGACTGCTTTATTCTTTCCATGAGATCTTCTTGAATTTTTGCTTCACAATAGACAAACTAAAATAATTTCTTGAATAATCAAATTAGCTCAATATTTGTCATTATCAAAATTAAATATATCAAATTATATTTCCTACAAGTGTAAGCTACACTTGATGAAAAGGCACTTCACTATGACAAATTTCATCCCTATATGTGTTAGTTCACTCTAGATAGTGATACAAATTCTTGAGCCATCCTGGTATATAAATTAAAGAAGGCAATGATAGAGGATCCTAAATATTTAGGGTCATGCATTGTATATCAAGACCATCTTGCTTGCATTTCTACTAGCATGCATTCATGCAAAGTGCATTATAATGCATCATGAGTAGTTGTTGGAGTCGTTTATCTCCAATCACTTTAAACTTTTTAGGATTTCTTCGCCCTAATGCTGGTCATTCTCTTTCGACTTCCTCATCCTAGTGTTGGTTGTCTTTTTAATGTCTTGTTAAGATTTCCTCGTCCTAGTGTCGGTCATCCTTCTTAGACTTTATCGCCCTAGTGTTAATTGTCTTTTTTATCACATTGTTAAGATTTCTTCGCCTTAGTGTCGGTTATCCTTTTTAGACTTCCTCACTCCAATGTCGGTTGTCTTTTTAATGCCTTGTTTGGATTTCCTCTCCTTAGTGCCAATCATCCTCCTTAGATTTCCTTACCTCAGTGTCGATTGTCTTTTTATCATTTTGTTAGGATTTCTACTTCCTTAAACTACAATTGTCCTTAACAATTTGTGATTTTTTGAAAGTATTCAAATAATTGATGCATCATATATTTTTACATGATCATATCAAAATGCTCAATTAAATATATAAAACATACATAAATAGCTTTAATATAACAAAACTCAGTAACTCACTTCTTTAAGTCAATCAATTGCGTAATCGGTTGAGTTAATCGTTGGACAGAGGGCTATAAAATGAACTAGTGTGGCTATATGTGATGCTAGCCATCGAAGGAGGAGGTACCAGTATGAGCTGCTAAGAAGGGATCGTCGGTCAGATTCGTGAAGAGGTTGGAGGAGGAGGGACCGAAGTTGGAGTCAAACTCTTGAGGAGGTAAGAGGAGGAGAGACCAAAGGAGGAGCTTGACTGCTGAAGGATGGTGGCTGAAGGTTGGAGGCAAGGAGGAGGAATCGGAGAAGAAGAAGATGTAATTGAAGGGAAGAAGAGGATATGTTGTTAAGTGGGAGTGGGTCCACAATTTTCCTTTTAGGGCTTATCGGACATTTTGTGGTACTTTTCATGGAACTAATTTGAATGGGAAAAAATAAAATTACATAGCATTATTGGGTTTTCTAGAAATTTTAGGGGGGGACTCGAGCACCCCCTTACCTTTGCCCCTGCCACTCTCTACAGAACTCAGACATTAAATGATTCAAAGCTTAAAATAAAGAAAACATAGAGTAGAACATGCTGATATAGTTTTTCTCAACGATAAAAATGAAAAATCACATTAAATATGCTGGCTGCAGCAGCCAAAGACATGACTACCTTGGTCATGAGTACAAAACCCAAATCTGTCCAAATCCACCACAAAATTGCAGCTCATTGTGTCCATAGGAAGCAATCCACTTAATAAACACAAGAATCAAGTAATCTTTACAAGATTCTAATATTTTCTACTACACATTACATATTTATGGTATACAAGAGGAAAAATGGCACTTCACATGACATCAAGGTCAATAGCTTTCCATATCTTGGTTGCTCTCCCCTACATTGTCAGCGAGAGCTCTTGGAGCATCAATGAGCACCTCTATTCTCTTTTTGCTTCCACTCCTTTCCTCTCTTTCTCTCTTTTTACTGGCCTCCATTCTCTTCCTCTTCCCTTACTCCTTCTCTCCTCTCTTTCTTTCTCTCTACTAGGACATATGGCTGAAATAGGGGAGAATGAAAATCTCATTTCCTTTTCCTCCATTTAATGACCAAATTACAAGGTCGCCCCTAGCTCTGTGGAATTTCTATAAGAGTCATAACAGAGAGTGTTAGGAAAGATAAAAGAAATTGAGGAAAGAAAAGAAGAAAATAATGGAGTGTTACACCATTAAAGGACTTGGGGAAATTGCAAGGCCACCCCTAGCTCTCTGGAATTTCTACAAAACTAATGATAGAGAGTATTAGGAGATATCAGAACCATGCCTTGTAGCTCGGCCTCGGAAAGGTCATCGGGCCCCTTGTTTGGACATATATCACTAAGGATATGTAGTAATCAGGACCTAAGTCTCTCTAGGCTGCAAAGACACGGCAGCTTCTCATGCAATGGATAACCGGGGGGAGAGAGAGAGAGGGAGATGGAGATATCATGGGTGAGCTTGGTAGGTATTTGGCCCATTGATTTACATCCCTTCTTCAGATGTTGAACCTCGAACCGGACTTGAAGGAGTGTCGACGGAGTGTGGACAAGGGATTGAGCCATCTACGTAACCGAAGAGACCACGGCTGCATTTGTTTTCCAAAGAAATTAGGTCACCCCAGTAATGAACAATTACTGTAGTTGTTCTATTTTGGCAAGTTTGAACATTCGTTTTGGAAATCCTTCCTCGTCTACAGTGACTAGAGTGACATTCAGGCACTCTCTTCCGATGAAAGTGAGGCAATTTATCTGGAGAAACTACTCCACGTAGGAGCTGGAGTGGTTGGAACAGTATGGAACTGCAAACAAACATAGTACATATCCTCAGAGTAATTTGGTTGTTCTTGTCTATTTGTAACTTCACATTACATGATCAACATATTCCTTCCTCCATGTTAAGAAGTTGGTTGCAACTTGTCTTGTCAGCTTGTAACTTACAAGTTTTTGAAACAATTACAGCATGATTAATTAATTAATTAATTAATTCCTACAAAGGCATTTGGTTATTCTGTTGTAATGACTAAATATATAGTTATACTAGTAACCTAGCACAAGTAGTGTGTCGAATTGTAAGAAATATAAAATAAATAAATTTTATGTTATATTAATTTTATATTTTGATCTTGAAAATTAATTAAATTTTATTTAAACAATACATTTGAGAGATTAAGTTCTTTTTAAAATATTATATGTTGTTCAACTCTTCTCTCATCAATGCTTGACTACAATTATTCTTATTTAATAGAAAAATTATCAGCATTTGTTCATATGATTAAGCAAAAAGCACTTATCTTTCTAAGGAAGAAATAAAATTTTCTTATGGATCAAAAAGCATATGGAAGGTGGGAGAAGCGAAAAGAAGATAAATGAGATTGTCTTTCCTAATTAGTAATATTAAAACTTAATAAAATTTTAAGGTCAGTACTTAAATTTTTTAAATTTATTACTTGTGTAGTGGAAATTATATTTTGACACAGTGGAATATTCAATAAGATAATAATTTACTAAGTGATAATCGATAAGTTCAAATCTCTAAGTAAAAATTAAGATTAACATATATAAAATGCAAACTCTTCCTTTTAGATGAATATAAATATATTATAAGGTGTTTTTCTTTGAAGTAAAAAAGATATTAGCCTATATAGATGATAATTAAAATCATCCCATCGATTATGTTCCTTGTCATATAAAACAATATTAAAATTTTCTTAACTAAACGATATTACAAAGTAATAAGTTGAGTGAGTTTAAGTAGAATATAGTTCTATGGTATAAGAGTAAATTTATTCATTTATTATTGATTAGATGACATATTATCAGTTATTTGATTACTAATTATATGAATTTATAGTAGACATTTTCTTAGATGAAAATAAAAGTTTGTAATAAATAGATTAGAATTAGTAACATTAATAATGAAATGTCAAATAACACAGTTATTTTTTCAATAAAAAGTGACAATCAATAATATAACGTAGATATAGATATAGACATGATAAAGTAATGCTTATGTTAACCATTTGGTAATCTAATAACACGACCTCTAATCTGAATACAATCGAGATTATTTGAAATGCCATATCAAAAGAGTCGATAAAACAGTAAGCGTAAAAAAAACACATGGAAAAATTATAATCTGATTGACTTTACTGTCACATGCATTAGTCGTTTCTTGTTTCCTTCCTAAAAGAATACTTTACATTGGTAGCGTCTACGGTTTAGGATATGTATTCGTTGCACTTCGATTGAAAAGGAGGTCATATATCTTTCTACTCAGTAGTGTTATCTCCCTATATAGGTAACTGGTCTTTTATATGTATCTGTAGAAGGAAACGTAGAAAGTCGCTTGTGTGATCAATCTTCTTCGATCATTTCTCCAATATCAGTTCCGGCCACTGGGTATTTCATTGAATAAAATCTTCAAACTAAAAGAATTGCATCCATGTTGAGATCACATATCTCTACCGAATTCTTCGGATTGAATGGGAGTGGATTGTGATCTATATATATAATGTAATTTGCAAGCATAATACAGGCAACTCAACTTAGGTATGGTTTAAAGAAATCTACGGGGAAACAGCTAGAAGTCAACACTGTAGCGAAACAGATTATACTCGCTTGAATTTCTGCTAAACTAAATTCTAACAAAAGCTTCTAATTAACTGAAAGCCCCAACTTTACCGTCACAACAAGATCATATTTATTTATCCGTCGATATATACATATATATGGATCAAAGAAAGGCAGATTTTAGCAGGAGTTAGGAAACTAAAAAGTTTCTAATTAAAAATACCTGATGGAATTAAGGGAGAAGAACCCCGAAGAAGTGATATTGGCGCGGCTCAATCCGAGAGCGTTTTACGATTTGACGTAGAACTATCATCAGATTGAACCTCACCAATATCGCTTCGCTATTTCCTTCACCCAAAGTGTGTATGGATAATGAACCCTTCCACCTTCAATATGATCTCATGCGTATATGATATATACATAGAGATATATTCTGCCACAAGAGAAAGAGTGATAATTGGAAGGAAGGAACCATGTAAAAGGTTCTCTCGTACTACTTTTGTGGTATTGGTGGTGGTGATGGTGGTGGTGGTGGTGGCAGCATTGGTGTGGCCAAAGTGGAACATGGGACTGAACAACTGAAAGATCCAACCATAAATGGAGGAATTGATACCTAGAACAACGAAGAAATAAATTTCACAAAGTTTGGTCAAAATGGAAGGAATTAAGATGAATAAAGAAGACAGATTTTACAGCTCAGCCGGGGCCAGTAATGCAAGCAGATTTAATATGTGAGGTATATGTTGATGCTGATCCATATACTTGCATATGATCATGGGATTTTGACTCCTACAAAAAATGGACTGCACACAGATGTCTTAATCTCATGGGTCCCTCTTGCTATAAGCTTTTGTTGTAGAAAACGAACATATGTGAATAAAACCAGTAAGTTGATGAGGGGATGTGAGCTAGGAACGGAAACAGTATAGTGAAGAACTGAAATGGGAAGACCGTATGGGTATACTAGTTTCCCACAAATTAACTGGACGGTCTGAAGAAGTTGGAGAAGAAGGACGAGGTTGGTATGGGGTATTAAAGAGGTGGGTGGAGAAGAAAGAGGAGTTTTTTGCTGCGTTGGGATTGGGAGGTAGAAGAAGGTGAGGAGAATGATGCACTTTTGCTTATGTCTTCAAAAATGCACTCCTCTTGCGCATGCACCTGATATTCTCTCTACCACCACTACTACTACTACCGCCCATAACTTTTAATTGCTTTTGTCCGTACATATCTTGCTGTGCTTCCCACTTAAAAAAAGAGCAACTTACCATTTCCATAGTGACGATTGAGGTGCAGATATACGTTAATTTGTTTTACAATTAACCCCAGTACATCAAACATGATGGATTAACATTGCCATCTGGGTTGTAGTACATTCATTTGCATTAGGCATAATTATTCTGCATTTTTTGAAAAAAAAAAAACATTTTCTTGACAATGGTGGAAATGCATTCAATGAATATCATCAGATCAACGATGAACCTTATATTATTCATTATTTTAGACACAAATGTTTATTACTTTGGTTAAATAATGTAATTATATATATATATAATTGTCATTAGCAATTTTTCCTTTTCTTTAGCATTTATGAGAGATTATCTTCTCCATCCTTTTTCCGAAATGAAAAAAATCAATATTAAAGTGGGTTAATCCCAGTTCGGAGTTGGCTGTCTTCCAGCTATTCCTTGGTATTAACTTACTTCATTTTGTAGAGGTTTCTATACCCAGTTCCGAGTTGGTTGTCTTCCAGCTATTCCTTGGAACTTACTTCATTTTGCATAGTCATCAGGAGGTTTCTATATGTCCTTTATATTTTTATCAACAGGAAAAATGAGGCTTTAGTATGGCAGTCACATTTTTTTTTACCCTTTTTTGTATGTGAGCATACTTTGGGTAGCTGAAAAATATTGATTACTTAACATCTCGTATGTGTGCATATGTACTTGAGCAATTTTCATGTACAACACTATAAATGTGGTGCAAATGAAACATAATAGCAGAAAATGCGAATCTATGCTATACGTATACTAGACAGGCCAAAATTCATGGGAAAAAATGTTCTTCATTAAACTATGACTTCTACACGTATCAGCAGCTGAAAAAAAATCAGGAATACATATTCATTGGGAGCAGGAGCGCAGGATGTCAGCCGAAGTGAAAGTTGGGTTAAGGTTTGTTGGCTTCGAAAGAAGTTATAGACAGAGTAGAAGTCACGTACGAACAAAAAAAAAAAGGTAAAAAACATGCAAGATCATAGCAAACAACACAAACTCTTAACTTTCCCCTTCTTATTTTAAAAACCCTGAGCAGTTATCGAACCACAGGCGGAGACAACGGCGTTAAAGTGGTAACAACATGACATCCGAAATGGGGACAACTCTAACTTTGGGTCTTGCTCTTTTCTCTTTGGTTTTGCTGTGGTAGATTTCTCTCTTTCTTTCTCGCTTCAGTTCTTGTGAAAGCGAGGAAGAGGAAGAAGAGAATAATAAGCTTTTGGTCTTCTCTTCATTGGGGAGAAACCTTCATGATTTTAGTTGCTCAGGGAGCGTGCATTTTATCCCCCAAGCAGATTCCCACGCCTTAACCCATGTAATCATCTCACTTTCACACACCTTTTTATCAGATCCGAGAGTTCTCGCTCTACCCGTCTCTCTCTAGAACTGTGAGGACTTTTTGGTTCTACAAGCACGTAACTATTTTATTTTTTTTTTGGAAAACGGTAAACCAAACTATATTATTAGTTTACATATATATTCGGGAGAGTTGGAGAAGCCAAAGGTCCATGTTTTGCTCTCACCAACATCCTTTTCTCCAACCCCGAGTTTGGATCTCTTTCTCTGTTACTGCATGCCTACATTTTTCCACTTTTGATCTTGTCATGTAGAAATTCGCTGTACCATCATATGGCATGTGACCACAAAGGATCAACCACACGTCTTTATCCTGTGCCTATGCATGCTCAAATTGGGATCCTCTCAAAATTTTCTGTTCACGAACTGGAGAGGTCTCCTTGGATGAATCTCAGTCGCTCATTATGTATTCAATGGTTTAATATAATTCTAGTATCATTAAGTTCTGCATTAAGTTCAGTCACTCATGGTGTTTTTAATCGTTAAGATTTGATAAATATTGGACCTCTTGGTTCCGAATACTTCTTCAATTCCTCCGGAATCCCAGAACTAAACAAAATAAAGATACATATTTTGTGTACACCAAATCTTGCACATACCTCACATCATCTTGTAGTGCCTACATGATAACATTCATGATACGGAGATGATAAGAGATTGTCAATTAATACAAGATTGTGTGATTGTGATATTAGAATTATGTCAAATAATACAAGACTTCATATCATCTTAATTTACACGAGTTAGTATCACAACCACAATCTCGTATCGTGGATGCATGATGCAAGGACTCCTGTCAAATCGTTTCATTAATAAGACCAAAAATAATATAAGAAAGACGCCATGTAAGCAGTGGGCATCCATTCTAGCTTGATGTCACATCAACACGTGTATAATTTGGTTTACATGACCCCAAAAGTTTATTACGGAAGAACAACCGTCAACATATTGCCTACTTTTTGGTCAAATTGGCGTAATAAGATATAATTAAGTACATGAACTTAAAGTTTGTTGGAATTTTTGCGAATTTGAAAGCACATAGCTTGAATATGTGTATGTTGTGATGTAACCTTTTCACAATTTTACAATATACTCATTATTGTTTTACAAAGCTACAAGTTCTCCTGGTAACTTGTTAATAAACGTATAAGGATAATTTCGTTTTGAGTAATTTTCCTAACAGTGTCCTCAACTACTTGTTTTTTACTTCAATATCCTAAATTATAAAATCATTAACTTTGGTATCTTTAACTTTTAATTATTTTATTTTAAAATAATTGTAGTAATGCCATTACAATATGATATGGAGTAACCATTATTCCCTTCTTATTTTCTTTCTCTTCTTTATTCTGTTTCTCTTCTCGATCATCAACGTGGGACAACAACGATGAGTGGCATCTGCAACAATGATGGACTGAGCGACGAAGTGGCGTGGGACTGAGTGACCATATGTAGTGGGATTAAGCAATCGTGTGGCGTGGACTAAACGACAACATGGTAGACTGAGAGCAACGACACATGGCGTGGATCGATCGACGACGAGCAAGCAGCCCAGTACATGTTGTTGTTTCTTTGTCTTCTTTCTCTTCCCTTGATTTTTCATTATTGTTGTTGTTGTTTCCACGGTTTAGACATGAGAAGGAAGAAGAAAATATTTTTGGAATGAGTAGGAAGAAGGAGAGAAAGAAGGGTTATATTCCTATATTGAGGGGCATTTTCATCCTTTTTTTTTTTTTGCAAAGCAACGTTTTCTAATAGAAGTACTATAGTGACTAATGGCAATAGTTAAAGATATTAATGTGAATAATTTTATAGTTGAAGGTATTGAAGTCAAAAATAAGTATAGTTGAGGGTACTATTAAGGAAATTACTCTTTCATTTTTATATGAGAATTGTATAATGGGGTCGCTTTTTTCTGTAGGCGCCTATAGGGACGAATCCCTATAGATGTATAACTTACGTCGTTGGATACATCCAACAACTGAGGGGGAGGCGGTAGAGGAGGAGTGACGATGGCAATGACAGAGGAGGGAGCAGCGTGATACACGAGGGAAGCGCTAGTACATGGGGTAATTGCCGATGGAGGAGGCAACAACACGATACATAAGGGAGGCACTGGAGGAGGGAGGGGAGGTTGACGATGGTACATAGGAGAGAAGGGAGGCATTGGTACACGAGAGAGAAGGGAGGGGAAGTCAGTGACAGCACATGAGGGAGGTACTGGAGGAGGGAAGCTTGGTCATCAACGGTACATGAGGGAAGTGGGTGATGGTACACGGGAGAGAAGGTAGGGGGAGTCGACGACAGTACACATTGGAGGCGATGGAAAAGGGAGGGGAGGCCAACGATGATACACGAGGGCAGCGATTGCAACAAGAGGAGAGAGGAGAAGACAGTGGCAGTGGTAGGGAGAAAGGAAGGAGAGGACAATTGTGTCGGGGTGGAAAAAAAGAAGGGAGAGGGAGAATATAATAAAGGAAGAAGGAAAAGAAGGCCATTGGATTTTAATCCAATGGTCCTAATTAGGTATCTTAAGAAAAATTTTCTCTATGCACCTATAAAGTACATTGCATGTTGTATAATATGATTAAGGTGTTTTGTTTTTCAATTAAAGTTCTATACCCATTGATCAGATTCGAACATGCAACTCTCTAACAGAAGTTATAGTCATGTACCGAATGAGCTATGCTTTGTTCATATTAATAGAAGCTCATATTGTAAGGTTAATTCTAACACAAAGATTATAATAATTTGGTTAATGAATTACTTAATATAAAGAAGAGAGTTATCATGCATGCAAATTAATTTTGAAAAAAATTGAGTATCTTCATCATTTTATGGAAGAATAACTAATAGGGTCACTCGATCATTTTATAGAAAGGGTCACATTGACGAAGACATTCAACTAGTGAATGCATGGGCAACAATGCACGTGATTTAGAAGCTTTGAAAACCTCCAAAGTCTAGGTTCTGTCCTAATATATTGATCAACTATAATTCTTTCTAATAGAAAATACGCTTTGCTTTTAAAATAGATTTGGTTTAAAAAATAAGAATACCACTTTCCTAATTGTCTCATTAAGATTAATTTGTTTCCATTTCTAAACATCATACTCACACCTATATTAATAATTTTAGCTTATTTATAAGTTAACATTAATTATTTATTGAAAAGTAAAAAACACAAAAATAATTAACCTTTTTATTTAAATATAAATATGTTCATTTATGTTTTTTTTTTGTAATCAATGTTGATTTATGTTTGCCCACCTTCTCTTCTTCCCTTAATATAGTAAGCTAGTAAAAGCCCCATGCTTTTACATGGGGTCCAAATATTAAAAGAGACACAAAAAGAACATAAAAGGTGCCATGGGGATGGGGTCCACATGGGAAGTGAAAATAAACTTCAGAGGGAAGTGGTGCTGACATACATGGGATCCACTTCTTCTAAAACTATAAAAAAAAAATCATAAAAATAACAGATGATTCAGATTAAAGCAGACATTGAAGTCAGTGAGTCAAATCGAAAATAGACTGAGGTTATCTTTCATATACTACGGGAAGCCACATATCCATACCTCCTAAGTATTAAAGTGCATATATAAAGTTAACATTAATCGAAGAGACATTGTAGCTGCTTTCTGCTGTCAGCTTGTCCTGCTTCTGTCACACCTCTTGACCTCCTGCTTTGCAAAGATGAGGATGCTAATGGTTGCCGATTCCAACTTCCCCCTCCACTCAAATTGATATGCTTGCGTCGTCGTTGCCGTGTTTGATCTCCTTCCAAGTGAATGTCTCTTCATATGGGTCTTCCTTTTTACACTCTTGTCTCATTGCCGATACAACAATCATCCCTTCTGATGTATGCCAATCAAATGCCAATGCACATGTATGTTCAATGGTATGCAAAAGTATACTCTAGATATGTAGGATAACAGATCTAGATGCAAGAAGTCAGAGGCCAATCATGGAAAACATGCAAAACAAGCTCAGCAATTGCAGCCTATGCTCTGGACAGAGCAGGTGCACTGATTTTGTAATATTTGTAAATTCATTTTGTAATTATTTACATTTTTAATGAATTTATTTCTGAACGAGTGTTACTGTTCCGAGGCTTGTTTGTACAAGTTATGGCTTTTGGACTTGGACCTCATAGGCTGGCTGCAGTCTGTGTGTTCCGGTGCTTGTGAGTCTGTGTGTGGATGTGGGTGTGGTCCCGTGTTTTAGGGCCAGTTGGTGCGATTGGTGGTTGGCTCGTGCTTGGAGCTTGTGAGTGTCGTCGTTGTGCTCGTGTGAGGTGTTGGTAGCCAGGACGTGTAGGTGCGCACATGTCTAACTACTGCGTGTGCATGGCTTTATAAGTCAAGCACTCCCTCATGCACGAGTGCACTCCTCCCCTGTTCACTATCCATCTTCTTCTTCTTCCTCCTCCTCCTCTCTAAGCACGCACCCCCTCCTCCACCCTACCTCTCCTTCCCACCCCCTCACTCCCTCTCCTCCCACTCTTCCTCTCCCTTTCTCCCCCACCTTCCCCTGTCTCCTTCTTCCTCCCCTATCGTGTGTGAGAGAGAGGCCGAGACTGAGAGTGAGAGGTAGAGGTAGTCATGTGGCTCGACGTTGGCGTGGTCGGAGCTCTGGAGGTCAAGGAAGCTCTTGTGGAGGTTGTGCTTGCCATTGGGTGCTAGTAGTTGGCCAGAGAGCGAGTTGGGTCGTTGGAGGCCATTTTCTGGTACGCACCTCCATCCCAATGTGTAAAAATCATGAAAAATGATAGAATTACTTAGGATGCATGTAATCTAGGCTAAATTTATTGTTTGGAATTTTTGAAGATTTATTGTGGCATTTATGGTGATTTATGGTGTTTGTTGAGTTTGGGTCCTTTTTGACCCCTTTGTGTTTGAGAATTAATCTTTCTATGTGGTGAATGGATTTTAGTTTTGTCTATAGGGATTTGGAGTAGACTCGAGGGTTTAGAACATATATTTTGGGTGTTATTTTTTATGATCTTTTTGCAGGTCTGCCCCTCGCTCCCATTTCAGGCAAAATTTTTGGGTTTTTGTCTCTAGCCTGTCTGAATTCTAACAGAAAACTAATGGCACAGGCCGACTGCGTAGGCCACATGCATGGGTCACGAGGGCATTTTTAGGGTGTTTTTTTGAGGCTTTTTGCATATATAGACACATGTTTTATGAAGGTTTGATGGTTTTGGAACGTGTATTGTCGTAGTGGTGGTTTGCACTAGTGTTTGGGAGCCTGTTTTACGAATTTGTGGAGGTTTTGGATTAGTTTTTCAAATATATAAAATAGTTTTGAAAATGATTTTCAAAGGGATATGTTGGCCCGTTTTGGAAATGATTTTCCTGATTTTCGATTTGCAGGTCGAGAGATTGTGGGATCGTATCATCAGGACCAGAGAATGTGACAACATTCTTAGGTGGTCGAGCACATATTCTTGGTTAAGGTCGGAGGCCGAGATACCTGAGGTGGAGATTCGTCGAGTCTTAGAGGTATAAGGCTCCTTGACTAATGTTTCGAGGCTAAGGTTGTGGCCCACAGGTCGAGGTGTTTTGTGGCATGAAGGAGAGGTATGATACTCCTGTTGTCGTTGTGAGCACTGAGGCTCAAGTGTTGTAAAGTGTAGAGGTATGACACTTCCTCTTAAGCACCATGTGGAGGACGCCGTGAGGAGGCATACCTTGTGATGGCTAGTGCAGGTGAGACACTTGCCCAATAGCTAGTAGCATTCTGAGAGACAGGACCGCCTTCCTAGGTAGATGTTGGCTTTGTGAAAGTTCTCTAGGTGGGAGAATCACGGGATGGTGATCACTTCTGCACAGGTTGGCTTCACTATGGGAGACCCATGCACCTTGGTGGCTGCTTGTGGCTAAAGTTGGTTTACCCGACGTCGGGTTTTCTGACTCACAATGTGTGGTTTTGACCATTGAGGGCCTTATTTGTGGTTTTGGGTTGATAGAGCCTTTGTTTGTTGATTTGGCCGGTATAGGTTGTGTTTCCTGTGGTTTGGGGTAGGTAGGACCTTGTTTTGTGGTTGTCAGCCTATTGGGCCTAGTTTGTTGGTTTTTGGTAGATTTGATGAAAATGATTTCAAAACATTTTAAAGGAAAATAATTATAGTTTTATTTTCCATCATTTTTGTGGAGTACACGCAGGGTGACTTTTGTTACTCACGCTGTTTCCTTGTGGTTTTTAGGTTGTAGGTGTAGGTAGGCGTGTTTTAGCATATAATGCATATAGCCCAAACCCTTATAGCTACACATATAGGTTCTTGGTTGTTTAGATATTGTATGTTAGCTTTTAATTTCTTGTAATTTAATTTGTTTTAAATTATTGTGGAATTAGAAGCATTACAGATTTGGTATCAGAGCACCAGGTTCACTAGGTTGCACTAGCCTTGGGTGTCTGGTTTTGAGACTCCATAGGTTTTGCATGTATAGTAGAGTCTACACCTGATTTTCTTCATGGTTTTTTGTTTGCTGTTTTGTTTTTGGTACAGGTGTTTTGCCTCTCTCATCTTTTAGAATGCCTCCTCGTGGTCGTAAAGGTAAGGCTTCGGTTGAGGAATCTGAGCCTCAGGAGGAAGAGGGCGGATGGATGGCTATTCGTGTCGAACTATGAAGCTTGGCACATAGGATCTCCCATGCGTTCAGCAAGAGTAGTTCCAGTGAGCTGACGGATGATCTGTGGCTGAGCTAGTTCATGAAGCTCTGTCCATCATCGTTCAAGGGCAAAGTCAATGCTGAGAACAATGAAGCTTGGTTGAAGAAGGTGGTGAAGATACCGGAGAACATAGCATGCCCAAAAGAGCATTGGGTTTGTGAAGAAAATTCTTAAATAAATCGCAAAAGAGTTTTTACAGACTTAATATTTCTTTGACTGGGTTTGTAAATGCAATTTGTGCTTTCTTGTGTGTACTTACTGTGGTTTTTCCGTGGACGCATATTAGGTGACATGAATGTCACTCACGCCTGTTATGCTTGTACTTTATTTCCAGGTGCAGCGTTAGCAGTGTAAGCTAGTTATGGTACAAATTTTAGGGCCACTTAACCGCAAACAGGTTTCATGGGTAGCTAGTTTTTAAATTATTTATTTGTTTATCTTAGTTAATTTAGCCTTAATTAAATGATTGGATAATATTGATACTGTTGTGTAGTGCATGGGGCATTACAATTACATTCCTTGATAGACTCATCGCATATGCATGTAGAGAATCAACCCCCAGTTAGTATTTAGCTTTATTTACTTATGTTATTCGTTGTTTTGTTTTGCTATTGCTTACTACACCTAGACTAACTCATATTTCTTTTATTTGTCTTGAAGGGAAGGAGAATACTACATAGTATGAGGAAGCCACTAGGTAGCATCCTACTGCTAGACATGGAAAACGGGCCGGGCCGGCCCAGGCCCGCTCGGTCTAGCCTGGGTCGGGAAAAATCTGTCATGGGCCGGGTCGGGCCAAACAGGCAGGCCCGCGGACTAGGCCCAGTTTGGCCCTTCGAAAACAGGCCGGGCCGGCCACGAAAAAAAAAAAAAATTAACGGGCCAGGCCGGCCCGAAAAAAAATAAAAAATAAAAAATAAAGTCGTTGCAACGGCTACTGTAGCCGTTGGTGCAATGGCTACTGTAGCCGTTGCTCAACGGTTACTGTAGCAACGACCATTTATTTATTTATTTTTTATTATTTTTTTTAAATCACTCATTTTAACCTATAAATACTCCCTCATACCTTTCATTTTTTCCACAACTCTCTCAACTCTCCTCTACAAAATTCTCAACTCTTCTCTACAAAATTTTGCTAATCAAGTGAAGATTTTGCTTTGGCTTTGGATTCTGCCCGGTCTTCTGCTCTCCAGACTCCAGTCTCCACGCAACAGTAG
>JAMKQA010001451.1:0-14995 GCA_024699735.1 Posidonia australis
CCTAGTTGGTGTGCCTGCTTGGTGCGCCAACCCTGCTCAGATATTTTGACTGGGGCTCTGGCTAATGGGTTTGGGGCTCGGTTCATGGGCTGATCACATCCAAAGCAACATAAGGACACTCATTCCTGGGTCACCTCAAAATCGGGGTGTCTACACTGATGTATTGGCAGCGGCTCGGAACCGCCAAGAGTGAACTGAGTCATTGCTAGAATATGGCCAGTGGCTAGGAACAGCCAAGAGTTAACTGAGTCACCGTCAATGTACAGGCAACGGCTCGGAACCGCCAAAAGTGAACCAAGTCGTTGGCGGTGTACCGGCAGCAGCTTGGAATCGCCAAGTGTGAGCCGAGTTGTTGCCAGTGTACAAGAACGGACTCTAATCGCCAAGACTGAATCGAGTCGTTGCCGGTGTATAGGAAATGGTGGGGAACCACCAAGAGTGAATCGAGTCATAGCTGGTTTAATGGCAGCGACACGAAATCATTAAGAGTGAACCAAGTAGTTGTCAATGTATTGGCAACGGCTCCGAACTAGCAAGAGTGAATCGAGTCATTGCCAGTGTATTGGCAGTAGCTCGGTACTGCCATGAGTGAACTGAGTCATTGCCAGTGTACAGATAATGGCAAGGAACCACCTAGAGTGAATGGAGTCATTGCCGATGTTTGGCCATTGGCTCGGAACCACCAATAGTGAACCAAGTCGTTGCCAGTGTACATGCAAGGACTTGGAACCGCCAAGAGTGAACCAAGTCATTGCCGGTGTACAAGCATCGACTCAGAACCTCCAGGAGTGAACCGAGTCATTGCCGGTGTACAGGCAATGGCTCTAACTGCCAAGTGTGAACCAAGTCGTTGCTAGAGTACAGGCAACAGCTGGGAACTGCCAAGAGTGAACTAAGTCGTTGCCAGTGAATAAGCAGCGGCTCGGAATCACCGAGAGTGAACAAAGTCGTTGATGGTGTATTCGTAGTGGCTCCTAACCACCAAGAGTGAATCGAGTCATTGCCAGTGTATGGTCAATGGCTCGGAACCGCCAAGAGTGAACCGAGTTATTGCTGGTGTACATGCAACGACTTTGAACTACTAGGAGTGAACCGAGTCATTTCCAGTGTACAGGCAACGACATGGAACCTCCATGAGTGAACTGAGTCGTTGTCGATGTATAGGCAGTAGCTCGGAAATGCCAAGAGTGAACCAAGTCATTTCTGGAGTACGGTCAAAGGCTCAGAACCGCTTAGAGTAAACAGAGTCGTTACTGGAGTACAGGCAACGGCTCAGAACCGCCTTGAGCGAATTGAGTCATTTCCAGTGTATAGGGAATGGCTCGAAACTGCGTTGAGTGAACCGAGTCGTTGCCGGTGTATGGACATCGGCTGGGAACCACAATGTGTGAACCGAGTTGATGTCGGTGTACAGGCAATGGCTTGGAACCACCAAGAGTTAACCTAGTCACCGTCATTGTACAGGCAGCGGCTCGGAATTGCCAGGAGTGTATCGAGTCGTTGCCGGTGTATAGGCAGCGGCTCCGAACCACTAAGAGTGAACCGAGTCATTGCCGGTGTATTGGTAGCTGCTTGGAACCGCCAAGAGTGAACTGAGTCATTGTCGGAGTACGGGTAGTGGCTAGGAATCACCAAGAGTTAACCGAGTTACCGTCAGTGTACAGGCAATGGCTCGGAACCGCCTAGAGTGAAAAAAGTTGTTGGCGGTGTACCGTCAACGACTTGGAATCGGCAAGAGTGAACCAAGTCATTGCTGGTGTACAAACAACGACTCTAACCACCAAGAGTGAACCGAGTCATTGCCGGTGTATAGGCAACGGTGGGGAGCCACCAAGAGTGAACCGAACTAGCAACAGTGAATTGTGTTGTTGCCAGTGCATTGGTAGTAGCTCGGAACCGCCAAGAGTGAATCGAGTCATTGCCGATGTATAGGCTACAGCTAGGAATTGCCTAGAGTGAACCGAGTCGTTACCGATGTACGACCATCAACTCGGAACCACCACAAATGAACCGAGTTGTTGTCAATGTACATGCAATGACTTGTAACTGCCAAGAGTGAACCGAGTCATTGCCGTTGTATAGGTAGTGCCACGGAACCTCCATGAGTGAACCGAGTCATTGCCGGTGTACAGGTAGTGGCTCAGAAGTGCAAAGAGTGAATCAAGTCGTTGCCATTGTACAAGCAATGGCTCGGAACTGCCAAGAGTGAACCAAGTCGTTGCCGTTGTACATGCAACGGCTTGAATCGCCAATAGTGAACCGAGTCATTGCTAGTGTATAGGTAGCGGCTCGAAACCTCCAGGAGTGAACTGAGTTGTTTCTAGTGTACAGGCAACGACTCGGAACCTCCATGAGTGAACCGAGTCGTTGTCGATGTATAGGCAGCAGCTCGGAACCGCAAAGAGTGAACTCAGTCGTTTCTGGAGTACGGTCAAAGACTCGGAACCGCCTAGAGTAAACCGAGTCATTACCGGAGTACAGGCAATGGCTCAGAACCGCAATGAACTTACTGAGTCATTGCCGATGTGCAGGGAATGCCTCGAAACTGCCTTGAGTGAACCGAGTCGTTGCTGGTGTATGGACATCGGCTGGAAGATGTCGGTGTACCAGCAATGGCTTGGAACTACCAAGAGCAAACCATGTCACTGTCGGTGCACAGGCAATGGCTGGGTATCGCTACGCGTGAACCGTGTCGTTTCCGGTGTACTGGCAGTGGCATGGAACCATCTAGAGTTAACCGAGTCGTTGTCGGTGTACAGGCAACGGTTGCGAGCTGGCAAGAGTGAACCAAGTCGTTGCCATTGTACAGGCAATGGCTCTTAACTACCAATAGTGAACCGAGTCATTGTCAGTGTATAGGCTGGGCCAGGATTGGCGAGGAGTGAATCAAGTTGTCTCTGGTGTACAAGCAACAGCTCGGAACCTCCAAGAGTGAACCGAGTCATTGTGGATGTAAAGGCAGCAGCTTGGAACTGCCAAGAGTGAACCGTGTCATTTCTGGAGTATGGTCGAAGTCTCGGAACCACCTAGAGTAAACCAAGTCGTTATTGCTTCCTAGAGTGAACCGCCATGAGTGATCCGAGTCATTGCCGATGTACAGGAATGGCTCGAAACTGCCTAGAGTGAACTAAGTCGTTGCTAGTGTACAAACATTAGCTGGGAACCACAATGTGTGAACCGAGTCGATGTTGGTGTACAGGCAATGACTTGGAACCGCCAAGAGTGAACCGTGTCACTGTCGGTGGACAGGCAAGGCTGGGTACCACCAAGTGTGAATTGAGTCGTTTCCAGTGTACAGGCAATGGCTCGGAACCACCAAGAGTGAACCACCAAGAGTGAACCGAGTCGTTGCTGATGTACAGGCAATGGTTGCGAGCTGCCAAGAGTGAACCAAGTTATTGCTGGTGTACAGGCAGTGGCTCGGAACTACCAAGAGTGAACCGAGTCGTTGCTAGTGTATAGGCTACGACCAGGAATCGGTAGGAGTGAACCAACTCGTTGCCGGTATATAGGCAGCGGCTCCGAACCACCAAGAGTGAACCGAGTCATTGCCGATGTATTGGTAGTGGTGTGGAACCACAAAGAGTGAACAGAGTCAATGCTAGAGTACGGGCAGTGGTTAGGAACCACCAAGAGTAAACCGAGTCACCATAAGTATACAAGCAATGGCTTGGAACTGCCAATAGTGAACCAAGTCGTTGGCGGTGTACCGGCAGCAGCTTGGAATGGGCAAGAGTGAACCGAGTCTTTGCCAGTGTACAAGCAACGGCTCTAACTGCCAAGAGTGAATTGAGTCGTTGCCGATGAATAGGCAGTGGCTCGGAATCACCAAGAGAGAACTGAGTTGTTGCCAGTGTATTGGTAGTGGCTCCTAACCACCACGAGAGAACCGAGTTGTTGCCGCTGTTGAGGCCGTGGCATAGAACCGCCAAGAGTGAACCGATTCATTACCAATGCATGGTCAATGCCTCGGAACTACCATGAGTGAACCGAGTCATTGTCGGTGTACATGCAACGGCTTGGAACAACTAAGACTGAACAGAGTCATTGCAGGTCTATAGGCAGCGGCTCGAAACCGCCAGGAGTGAACCGAGTCGTTTCTAGTGTACAGGCAACGGATCGGAACCTCCAAGAGTGAGCCGAGTCGTTGTGGATGTTTAGGTAGCATCTTGGAACAACCAATAGTGAACCGAGTCGTTTCTGGAGTACGGTCAAAGGCTCGGAACCGCTTGGAGTAAACCGAGTCGTTACTGGAGTGAGTGAACCGAGTCATTGCTGAAGTACAAGGAATGTCTCGAAACTACCATGACTGAACCGAGTCATTGTTGGTGTACGGACATCGGCTGGGAACAACAACGTGTGAACCGAGTCGATGTCATTGTACAAGCAATGACTTGGAACCACCAAGATTGAACCATGTCACTGCCGGTGCATAGGCAAGCCTAGGTACCGCCAAGCGTAAACCGAGTCGTCTCTGATGAACAGGCAATGGCTCGGAACCACCAAGAGTGAACCGATTCGTTGCCAGTGTCCAAGCAACGATTGCGAGCTGCCAAGAGTGAACCAAGTCATTGCTGGTGTACAGGCAATGGCTCAGAACTACCAAGTGTGAACCGAGTCGTGGCTAGTGTATTGGCTACGACCAGGAATAGCCAGGAGTGAACCGATTCATTACCGGTGTATCAGTAGTGGCTCCGAACCACCAAGAGTGAACCGAGTCATTGCTAGTGTATTGGCAGCAGCTCGGAACCGCCAAGAGTGAACTGAGTCATTGCCGGAGTACAGGCAGTGGCTAGGAACCACCAAGAGTTAACCAAGTCACCGTAAGTGTACAGGCAACGGCTCAGAACTGCCAAGAGTGAACCTAGTCATTGGCAGTGTACCGACAGCTGCTTGGAATGGCCAGGAGTGAACTGAGTCATTGCCGATGTACAAGCAATGGCTCTAACCGCCAAGAGTGAATCAAGTCATAGCCGGTGCAAAGGCAGCGACTCGGAATTGCTGAGAGTGAACCGAGTAGTTGTCGGTATATAGGCAACGGCTTCGAACTACCAAGAGTGAATCGAGTTGTTGCCAGTGTATTGGCAGCAGCATGGAACTGCCATGAGTGAATCGAGTCATTTCCAGTGTACAGGTTGCGGCTAGGAACCACCTAGAGTGAACAGAGTAGTTGCCGATGTACGACCAATGGCTCGGAACCACCACGAGTGAACCGAATTGTTGTCGGTGTACCTACAACGACTTGGAATCGCTAAGAGTGAACTGAGTCATTGCCGATGTATAGGCAGTGGCTCGGAATCTCCAGGAGTGAACCGAGATCCACCCAAAGTGAACCGAGTCATTGCCAGTGTATTAGCAGCGGCTCGGAACCGCCACGAGTGAACTGAGTCATTGCCGGAGTACAGGCAGAGGCTAGGAATTGCCAAGAGTTAACCGATTCACCGTCAGTATACAGGCAACAGGTCAGAACCGCCAATAGTGAACAAGTCAATGGCGGTGTACCAGCAACGGCTTGGAATACCAAAAGTGAACCGAGTCGTTGCCGGTGTACAAGCAACGGCTCTAACCGCCAAGAGTGTCCTGAGTCGTTGTCGGTGTATAGGCAATGGTGAGGAACCACCAAAAGTGAATCGAGTCATAGCCAGTGTAAAGGCAGCGACTCGGAATCGCCAATAGTGAACCAAGTAGTTGCCGGTGTAAAGGCAATGGCTCCAAACCACCGAGAGTGAATCAAGTCTTTGCCAGTGTATTGTCAGCAGCTCGGAACTGCCAAGAGTGAATCAAGTCATCACCGGTGTAAAGGCAACGGCTCCGAACCACCGAGAGTGAATCGAGTCTTTGCCATTGTATTTGCAGCAGCTCAGAACCGCGAAGATTGAATCGAGTCATTGCCGGTGTACATGCAATGACTTGGAACCACTAAGAGTGAATCGAGTCATTGTCGATGTATAGGGAGTGGCTCGGTATCGTCAGGAGTGATCCGAGTCGTTGCCACTGTATAGGCAGTGGCTTCGAACCCCCAAGAGTGAACTGAGTCATTGCCAGTGTATTAGCAACGGCTCAGAACCTCCAAGAGTAAACTGAGTCATTGCCAGAGTACGAGCAGTGGCTAGGAACTGCCAAGAGTAAACCGAGTCACCGTCAATGTACAGGCAACGGCTCGGAATTGCCAAGAGTGAACCAAGTCATTGTTGGTGTACCAGCAGCGGCTTGGAATCGCCAAGAGTGAACTGAGTTGTTGTTGGTCTACAAGCAACGACTCTAACCACCAAGAGTGAACCAAGTCATTGACAGTGTATAGGCAATGGTGGGGAACCACCAAGAGTGAATCTAGTCATAGCTGATGTCAAGGTAGTGACTCGAAATCGCCGAGAGTGAAATGAGTAGTTGCCAGTGTATAGGCAACGACTCCGAAGCACAAAGACTGAATCGAGTCGTTGCTAGTGTATTGGCAGCAGCTCAAAACTGCCAAGAGTGAACCGAGTCAGTGCTGGTGTACAGGCTACGGGTAGGAACCGCCTATAGTGAACTGAGTCGTTTCCGATGTACAGCCATTTGCTCGAAACCACCATGAGTGAACCGAGTCGTTGTCGGTGTACATGCAACGACTTGGAACCGCCAAGAGTGAACTGAGTCATTGTCAGTGTATAGGCAGCAGCACGGAACCTCCAGGAGTGAACCGATTCCTTGCCGGTGTACAGGCAATGTCTCAGAACTGCCAAGAGTGAACCGAGTCCTTGTTGGTGTACATGCAACAGTTGGGATCCGCCAAGAGTGAACCGAGTCATTGCCGATGTACTGGCAATGGCTTTAACTGCATAGTGTGAACCGAGTCGTTGCCGGAGTACAAGCAACGGCTGGGAACCCCCAATAGTGAATCGAGTCGTTGCCGATGAATAGGCATGGCTAGGAATCATCAAGAGTGAACCGAGTCGTTGCTGGTGTATTGGTAGTGGCTCCTAACCACCACGAGTGAATCGAGTCGTTGCCGTTGTAGAGGCCGCAACTTACAACCACCAAGAGTGAATCGAGATGTTGCCAGTGTACGGTCAACGGCTCGGAACCACCATGAGTGAATCGAGTCATTGCCGATGTACATGCAATGGCTTGGAACCACCAAGAGTGAACCGAGTCGTTGCCGGTGTATAGGCAGCAACTTGAAGCTGTTAGGAGTGAACCGAGTCGTTTTTGGTGTACAAGCAACGGCTTGGAACCTCCATGTGTGAATGGAGTTGTTGTCGATGTATAGGTAGCAGCTTGGAACTGCCAAGAGTGAACCTGGTCATTTCTGGAGTATGGTCAAAGGCTCAAAACCACCTAGAGTAAACCGAGTCGTTACCGGAGTACAGGCAACGGCTCAGAACCGCCATGAGAGAATCAAGTCATTGCCGATGTACAGGGAATGGCTTGAAACGGCATTGAGTGAACCAAGTCATTGCCGGTGTACGGACATCGGTTGGGAACCACAATGTGTGAACCGAGTCGATGTCGATGTACAAGCAATGGCTTGGAACCGCCAAGAGTGGACCATGTCACTGCCAATGCGCAGGCAATGGTTGGGTACCGCCAAGCGTGAATCGAGTCATTTCCGGTGTACAGGCAATGGCTTGGAACCAGTGAACCGTGCGGTTACCGGTGTACAGGCAATGGTTGCGAGCAGCCAAGAGTGAACCAAGTCATTGCTTGTGTACAGGCAATGGCTCTGAACTACCAAAAGTGAATCGAGTCGTTGCCAGTGTATAGGCAGTGGCCAAGAATTGCTAGGAGTGAACTGAGTCGTTGCCGGTGTATCAGCAGCAGCTCTGAACGACCAAGAGTGAAACGAGTCATTGCTGTTGTATTGGCAGTGACTCGGAACTGCCATGAGTGAACTGAGTCATTGCCGGAGTACGGGCAGTGGCTAAAAACCACCAAGAGTTAACCGATTCACCGTTAGTGTACAGGCAACGGCTCGGAACTACCAAGAGTGAACCTAGTCATTGGCAGTGTATCGGCAGCGGCTTGGAATGGCCAAGAGTGAACTGAGTCATTGCCGGTGTACAAGCAACAGCTCCAACCACTAAGAGTGAATCAAGTCATAGCCAGTGTAAAGGCAGCGACTTGGAATCGCCGAGAGTGAATCGAGTAGTTGCTGATGTATAGGCAACGGCTCCGAACTATCAAGAGTGAATTGAGTCGTTGCCAGTGTATTGGCAGCAGCTTGGAACCGCCATGAGTGAATCGAGTCATTTCCGGTGTACAGGCTGCGGCTAGGAACCACTTAAAGTGAACAGAGTAGTTGCCGATGTACGACCAATGGCTCGGAACCTCCACGAGTGAACTGAGTCATTGTCGCTGTACATGCAATGACTTGGAACCTTTAAGAGTGAACTGAGTCATTGCTGATGTATAGGCAGTGGCTCAGAATCGCTATGAGTGAACCGAGAACCACCAGGAGTGAACCAAGTCATTGCCGGTGTTTTAGCAGTGGCTCGGAACCACCATGAGTGAATTGAGTCATTGCTAGAGTACGGGCAGAGGCTCGAAACCGCCAGGAGTTAACCGAGTCACCATCAATATACAGGCAACGGCTCAGAACCACCAAGAGTGAACCGAGTCATTGCCAGTGTACACACAACAGCTTAGAACAACTAGAGTGAACCGAGTTGTTGCTAGTGTATAGGCAACGGCTCGAAAACGCTAGGAGTGAACCGAGTCGTTTCCAGTGTACAAGAAACGGCTCGGAACCTCCAAGAGTGAACCGAGACGTTGTGGATGTATAGATAGCAGCTTGGAACTGCCATGAGTGAACCGAGTCATTTCAGGAGTACGGTCAAAGGCTCTGAACCACCTAGAGTAAACCGAGTAGTTACTGCAGTACAGGCAACTACTCAGAACTGCCATTAGCGAAATGAGTCATTGCCGATGTACAGGGAAAGGCTCGAAACTGCCTTGAGTGTATTGAGTCATTGCCAGTGTACGTACATCAGCTGGCAACCACAAAGTGTGAACCTCGTCGATGTCGATGTACAGGCAATGGCTGGGAACCACCAAGAGTGAACCGAGTCGTTGTCATTGTACAGGCAACGGTTGCGAGCCGCCAAGAGTGAACCAAGTCATTGGCAGTGTACAGGCAATGGCTCGGAATGACCAATAGTGAACCGAGTCGTTGCCAGTGAAAAGGTTGCGGCCTGGAATCGCCAGGTGTGAATCGAGTCATTGCCGGTGTATAGGCAGCGACTTCGAACCACCAAGAGTGAACCGAGTCATTGCTGGTGTATTGGTAGTGGCTCAGAACTGCCAAGAGTGAACTAAGTCATTGCCGGAGTACGAGTAGTGGCTAGGAACCACCACGAGTTAACCGATTCACCGTTAGTGTACAAGCAACGGCTCGGAACCACCTAGAGTGAACCAAATTGTTGGCGGTGTACCGGTAGCCGCTTGGAATCGCCAAGAATGAACTGAGTCGTTGCTGGTGTACAAGCAACGGCTCTAACTACCAAGAGTGAATCGAGTCGTTGCCAGTGTATTAGCAACAGTGGGGAACCACCAAGAGTGAATCAAGTCATAGCCGGTGTAAAAGCAGCGACTCAGAATTACTGAGAGTGAACCGAGTTGTTGCCGGTGTATAGGCAGCGGCTCTGAACCACGAAGAGTGAATCAAGTCGTTGCCAGTGTATTGGCAGCAGCTCGGAACCGCCAAGAGTGAACCGAGTCATTTTCGATGTACAGACTGTGGCTAGGAACCGCCTAGAGTGAACTGAGTCATTGCTGATGTACGGCCATCGGCTCGGAACCACCATGAGTGAACTGAGTTGTTGCCGGTGTACATGCAACGACTTGGAATCGCCATGAGTGAACCGAGTCAATGCTGAGGTATAGGCAGCAGCTCGGAGCCTCCAAGAGTGAACTGAGTTGTTGTCGGTGTACAAGCAATGGCTCGAAACTGCCAAGAGTGAATCGAGTCTTTGCTGATGTAAAGGCAACGGCTGGGAACCTCCAAGAGTGAACCGAGTCATTTCCGGTGTACAAGCAACGACTCTAACCGCAATGTGTGAACCGAGTCGTTGCCGGAGTACAGGCAACTACTGGGAACTGTTAAGAGTGAACCGAGTCGTTGTCGGTGAATAGGCAGTGGCTCAGAATCACCAAGAGAGAACCAAGTCTTTGCCCGTGTATTGGTAGTGGCTCCTAACCACCACGAGTGAACCAAGTCGTTGCCGCTGTAGAGGCCGCGGCTTAGAACCGCCAAGGGTGAATCGAGTCATTGCCAGTGTACGATCAATGGCTCGGAACCGCCAAGAGTTAACCGAGTCATTGTCGGTGTTCGGGCAACGGCTTTAACTGCAAAGTGTGAACCGAGTCGTTGCCAGAGTACAGGCAACGGCTGGGAACCACCAAGAGTGAATCGAGTCGTTGCCGGTGAATAGGTAGCGGCTCGGAATCACTAAGAGAGAACCAAGTCATTGTCGGTTTATTGGTAGTGGCTCCTAACCACCACGAGTGAACCGAGCCGTTGCCGTTGTTGAGGCCGCGGCTTAGAATCGCCAAGAGTGAACCGAGTCGTTGCTAGTGTACGGTCAATGGCTTGGAACAGCCAAGAGTGAATCGAGTCATTGCAGGTGTACATGTAACAGCTTGCTACTGCCACGAGTGAACCGAGTCGTTGTCGTTGTATAGGTAGTGGCTCCGAACGGCCAGGAGTGAACCAAGTCGTTTCCGGTGTACAGGCAATGGCTCAGAACTTCCAAGAGTGAACCGAGTCGTTGTCGATGTATAAGCAGCGGCTCGGAACTGCCAGGAGTTAACCGAGTCATTTTTGGAGTATGGTCAAAGGCTGGAAACCGCCTAGAGTAAACTGAGTTGTTACCAGAGTACAAGCAATAGCTCAAGACCGCCATGAGAGAACCGAGTCATTGTCGATGTACAGGGAATGGCTTGAAACTGCCTTGAGCGAACCGAGTTGTTGCTGGTGTACGGACATCGGTTGGGAACCACAAATTGTGAACCGAGTCGATTTCAGTGTATAGGCAATGGCTTGGACCACCATGAGTGAACCGTGTCACTGCTGGTGCACAGGCAATGGATGGATACCGCCAAGCGTGAACCGAGTCGTTTCCAGTGTACAGGCAATGGCTTGGAACCACCATGAGTGAACTGAGTCGTTGCAGTGTACAGACAACGGTTGGGAGCCGCCAAGAGTGACCCAAGTCGTTGTTGGTGTACATGCAATGACTCGGAACTACCAAGAGTGTACTGAGTCATTGCTAGTGTATAGGTTGTGGCCAGGAACCACCAAGAGTGAACCAAGTCATTACCGGCATACAGGCAGCAGCTAGGAACCACAAAGATTGAACCGAGTCGTTGCTGGTGTATGGTCAAAGGCTCGGAACAGCCAATAGTGAGCTGAGTCGTAGCCGGTGTACATGCAACGGCTTGGAGCCTCCATGAGTGAACCAAGTTGTTGTCGGTGTACAGGAAATGGCTTGAATCTACCAAGAGTGAACCGAATCATTGCCAATGTATAGGCTACGACCAGGAACCGCCATGAGTGAACCAAGTCGTTAGCGGCGTATAGGCAACGGCTAAGAACCGTCATGTGTGAATCGAGTCGTTGCCAATGTATGGTCAACGGCTCGGAACAGCCAAGAGTGAGCCGAGTCATAGCCGGTGTACATGCAATAGCTTGGAACCGTCAAGAGTGAACCGAGTCATTACCAGTGTATAGGCAACGGCTCGGAATCGCCAAGAGTGAACTAAGTCGTTGCCAGTGTACTAGCAACGACAGAGAACTGCAAGAGTGAATCGAGTCATTGCCATTGTCCAGGCAACGGCTTGGAATTGCCAAGAGTGAATCGAGTTTTTGCCAATGTATAGGCAACGGTTGGGGACCACCAAGAGTGAACTGAGTCGTCGCTGGTGTATGGTCAATGGCTGGGAACCGCCATGAGTTAACCGAGTCGTTGCCGATGTACAGGATATGGCTCAAAACAGCCATGAGTGAACTGGGTCGTTGTCGGTGTACGATCAACGGCTAGAACCCACCAAGAGTGAACCGAGTCATTGCGGTGTACAAGCAATGGCTCGGAACCGCCAAGAGTGAACCGAGTCATTACAGGTGTAAAGTCAACGGCTAGGAACCGCCATGAGTGAACTGCGTCGTTGTTGGTGTGCAGGCAACGGCTGGGAACCGCCATGAGTGAACCGAGTCGTTGCCGGTGTACAAGCAACGGCTCGGAACCACCAAGAGTGAATCAAGTCATTGCCAGTGTATAGGCATCTACTCAAAACCGCCAGGAGTGAACTGAGTCATTGGCGTTGTACAAGAAACGGCTCGAAACCTCAAAGAGTGAACCGAGTCGTGGCCGGTGTATAGGCAGTAGCTCTAACCACCAAGAGTGAATCATGTCGTTGCTAGTGTATGGGCAGTGACTGGAGACTGCCATGAGTGAACCGAGTCATTGCCAGTGTATAGGCAATGGCTTGGATCCGTGAAGGGTGAACCGAGTCATTGTCGGTGCACTGGCAACGGCTTAGAACCGCCAAGAGTGAACCAAGTCGTTGTCGGTGTACAAGCAATGGCGACAGGCATCGGCTCGGAATCACCTAGAGTGAATCGAGTCATTGCCGATGTATAGGCAGTGGCTCGGAATAGCCAAGTGTGAACAGTGACATTGCTAGTGTATGGTCAACGACTCGAAATCGCCAAGAGTGAACCAAGTCACGGTTGGTGTATAGGAAACTACTGGAAACCACCAAGAGTGAACCGAGTCATTGCTTGTGTACAGGCAAGTGCTTGGAATCGCCAAGTGTGAATTGAGTTATTGTCGGTGTATAGGCTAAGGATCGGATCCGCCATGAGTGAACCGAGACATTGCAAGTGTACGATCAACAGCTTGAAACAGCCAAGAGTGAATCGAGTCATAGCCCGTGCGCTTGAAATGGCTCGGAACTACCAGGAGTGAACCGAGTCGTTGCCGGTGTACACGTAATGGCTCAGAACCACCAAAAGTGAATCGAGTCATTGTTGGTGTAGAGGCAATGGCTAGGAACCGCTAAGAGTGTACCGAGTTGTTGCTGGTGTGCAGGTAGTGGCTTGAAATTGGCAAGAGTGAACCGAGACGTTGTCGGTATACGGTCACTGGTTGAACCACCATGATTGAATTGAGTCACTGTCGGTGTACAACCAACGGCTCGGAACTGTCAAGAGTGAACCGAGTCGTCGCCGACGTACTGGCAAGGGATGGGAACCACCATGAGTGAACCAAGTCATTGCCGATGTACCAGTAGTGTCTCGAAGCTGCTTAGAGTCAACCGAGTCAATGCCAGTGTATTGGTAGCGGCTCAGGGCTACCAAGAGTGAACCAAGTCATTACTATTGTACTACTAAGGGCTTGGAACCACCAAGAGGGAATCGAGACGTTGCTGGTGTGTGGTCAACGGCTCGGAACTGCCATGAGTGAACCGTGTCGTTGCCCTTGCACAAGTAATGTCTCAGAACCTCCAAGAGTGAGCCGAGTAGTTGCCGGTGTAATGGCAATGGCTCGAAACCGCTAAGAGTGAACAGAGCCGTTTCTGGTGTGTGGTCAATAGCTTGGAACTGCCATGAGTGAACCGAGTCATTGCCGATGTTCTATCAATGCTGGTGTACAGGCAATGTCTTCGAACAGCCAAGAGTGAACCAAGTCATTGCCGGTGTATGGTCATTGGCTGGGAACCGCATAGTGTGAACTAAGTCATTAGCGGTGTATAGGCTGTGGCTCGGAATCACCAAGAGTGAACCGAGTAGTTGTCGGTGCATAGGCAGGGGCTCTGAACCACCATGAGTTAACCGAGTCGTCGCCGTTGTATAGGCATTGGCTCGGAACCACCAAGAATGAACCAAGTCACTGCCAGTGTACAGTCAATGACTCGGAACCACCAAGAGTGAACCGAGTGGTAGCCGGTGTGCATGCAATGGCATGGGACTGCCAAGAGTGAACCGAGTAATTACCGATGTATAGGCAGCAGCTCAAAACCTCTAGCTGTGAACCAAGTCGTTGCCGATGTACAGGCAATGGCTTGGAACTACCAAGAGTGAACCGAGTCGTTGCTGGTGTACAGGCAATGGATAGGAATCAACAATTGTGAACTGAGTCATAGCTGGTGTACAGGCAATGGCTCTAGCCTCCAAGAGTGAACCGAGTCATTGCCGGACTACAGGCAACGACTGGGAACCGCCAAGAGAGAACCGAGTCATTGTCAGTGAATCAATAGCAGCTTGGAATCACTAAGAGAGAACCGAGTCATTGCCGGTGTATTGACAGCATCTTCGAACTATTAAGAGTGAACCAAGTCATTGCTGGAGTACTAGCAATGGCTGGGAACCGCCAAGAGTGAACCGAGTCTTTGCCGGTGTACTGGCAATAGCTCTAACCGCCAAGAGTGAATCGAGTTGTTGCCAGAGTCATTGCAGGTGTACCGTCAACGAATGGTAACCGCCAAGAGTGAACGGAGTCGTTGCTGGTGTATAGGTAACAGCTCGAAACCATAACGAGTGAACTGAGTCATTGCCGGTGTATAGGCAATGGCTGGGAACCGCAATGAGTGAACTAAGTCATTGCCAGTGCATAGGCAATAGCTCAAAACCACCAAGAATGTACGGTCAATGGCTAGGAACTACCAAGAGTGAACCGAGTCGTTGCCGGTGTATAGGAAACGGCTCGAAACTGCCAAGAGTGAACTGAGTCGTTGCCAGTCTACAAACAACGGCTGGGAACTACCAGGAATGAACTGAGTTATTGCTGGTGTACAGGTGTGACCATGCCGGTGGAACCCTTGGGGCGCGGTTCACCAAAACCTGACTCCGGTGTGTGGGAACACACCGGGAGGTCCGATACAGTCACGACGAAAATGGTGAATCAAGAGGAAGAGACAAGACTCGGAAACACCAAAGGGAAGACAAAAGGATAAGGAAAGGAGTCGCCACCTAGTCTTTTAATGGAAAGATGAGGAAAACCAAGAAAACACCAAAGAA
>JAMKQA010001452.1:0-20709 GCA_024699735.1 Posidonia australis
TAACACTCATAGCCAAAAACAATAGACCGAGGTGATTTGATGAACTGAATTTCGACCAAAGGACCTAATCTGACAAAAAACGGCATATCAAAAAAGTTCGATATGTTGTTTTCTGTGAAACAAGAAAATGGTCCAAGACACACATCCGTAAAATCACCCAAAATAGGACCAAGGGGCGGATCACCAAAACAAGCACCATAAAATCCAACTAAAACATATATTGTAAACCCTCAAGTCTACTCCAAATCCACATAAACAAAACAAAAATCCATTCATCGTATAGGGAGAAATAAATTCAAGAAGCCATAAGGGTCGAAAATGACCCAAAACCACCCAACACCATTAATGGCCATAAATACCACCATAAATCATCATAAATTCACAATAAATTCTAAATTTACCTAGATTTTATGCATTCCTATCATTGTCTACCATTTTCATTCTTCTTACAACACAGGGGTGAGGTGCGTACCTGAAAATGCACTTTGACAATCCACACCGACTCTAGCAAACAACCGGCCACCCAAGTGTCCTCGACCACTCCACGACCTCAGGGACACCGCACCGGAGCTCCATGCACTGCCACACACCGTCGCGATCCTCAAGCGCACTAAATAGAGGCAACAAGGGGGACTAGTAGAATGGGGAAGAGCGAGGGGTGACTTATGGAAGGGGGTGAGTGGAGGGAGAGAGAGAGACAGAGTGGAATGATGGGAGAGAGAGAGATGGTAAAGTGGGAGGGGAGGAAGAGTGGCGTGCTCATGAAGGAAGAGGAGGCGTGGGAAAGAAGGGAAGGATGTATTGCAACATGAGGTGTGTGCCTTAGCTTAAAAAGCACTGTAGGGAGGAAGGTAAGCGCACATGCACACCAACCAACCTCCACTTGCCTAACACAAATCCCACACACACAACCACCTATTCCCAACACGAGGCCAACTGCAAGCCTCACCAACTAGCCCACAAACACGGGCCCCACACGGACCCACACACTGGCCGACAAGCACAATGCCACACGCATAGTGCCAACCACGTGGGGACAAGCACAGGAACACAAAAATAGAAGACGGCCCATGAGCCCCAAGCCCAAAATCACACAAACGGGCCTCGGAACAGTAACACCCATCCAGGAATAAATTCATTAAAAATGTAAATAATTACAAAATGAATTTACGAATGTTACAAACACCCCTTAATATCCATTCACAAAAAAATGGCGATCAAGGTGGGACCGATTTAAGCCAACCCTCCATGCAATGTAAGTTCTTTTTCCTTTCCTTTTGTCTTATTTCTATTTATTTTTAGACATTAGTTGCAATTTTTACGTTAAGGAAGTCATGCACTTAGGTTTTTGCGACGACCAGATCTCTTATCTGGTTTTTCTTAGCAAATAAATATCCTATAGTTCTTGCTGCCTATCTATGCAACGTCAAGTCTCACCGCTTCTCGAGAGGGTGACAAATATCAGTGCCTATAATATTAGCGACGAGATCTGCAAAGCCATTTCCTATGGGTCTTTCAATTTTTCTTGTCTGTGTTGTGTTTTTCCGGGCCTACAATAGTGAAATAAATAAAATAATATCCAGTTCACTGTTATTTTAGTTTTTTAATAGTTTTTAGGTTTTTTTTTTCATCCACCAATAGGGTGGAAACTATTTGTTTTACAATAAAATTAGAAGTTCCCTTAGAAAAACATCTCTCTGGTTAATAACGATCAGATTAGGGGAACTAGGCTAGCGCAAGTCGCTCTCCCATGCCCTGTTTAGTTGCTATTGCTAGATTGATAACTTAAGTTGTTCTAAAGTGTTATTATAGACTCCTCTTTTCTCCCAAAGTCAATAATAAACCTTGGTAGATACTTCATACTTTATTATTTCTTGTTTATTTACTACTTTTGTGGTTTGTTATGAAATGACCCTAAGGACAAAATCCTATTGTGGGCCCCTCTATAGAGAGAACAGTCCACAGCCTAGGCCCCCTTTGTAGATCTCCTAAGATCAAAGGGTGGTACCGAAGAAGCAAAAATCCCACTAAGTGTAATCCTAGAACACCAAAGAAGAAAAAGCCATAACCCTTTGCCATAGGAACCCAAACAAGCTATGTGAATGTAGGTTAACTAAGCCACTAATTAACTATTATAACAAATAAAATCCACACTCTGTTTGAAAATTCTTTGTTTAATTAGGCTTGTTTGGTGTTGGGTCAGTCTAGGATAGATTTCGGTTGCTAGAACAGACAGACATTCGTGCTGCCTGTCTGGTCGGTGCCTTTGTCTGCCACCTATCATATAGGTGGCGAGTCCTGATCCACACATATCAACAACGTCAGGTAAACAAACGTATAGTTTGCCTTGACTACAAGATGCTTTGTGCCTACACACAATAACAGGTTACAGGAGTTTCTGAGCAGTCCTTGGGTCTCTATTATTCTTTATTAAGCAAGTTTTAAACTCTTTCCTTTGTATTCCTTGCATTAGGGTTGTAATTTTCCTTTTCTAGAAGCTTGTAATAGGCTTGAAATTAGATTTCGTAAACTTTCTTTCCAAAACTTGTAACATTCCCAAGAAGGAGATCCGTGATGGAGTTCAAGACATGTCATTAGGAGCACACCAACTATATACGAGCTCTCTCTATAGGTCAACTGCATCAGATATGGTCCAAACCATGACGAGCATGATAGATGCCTCAACATTTACGACTAAGCCAAACAATATTGTAGGCCGACGTGAATACGTATTCGATCCTTCAGATCTGTATGGAGACCAACTTTTTGATGAGTAGAATGAGGGAGGAATGAGCCATTCCTAACATTGGAGTGTCCCGCCATCAATCAACCCACATTCATTTCCCGTAGGAACCTCCAATCAAGTCCACCTACTCATGGCCTAGTACAACTCCTCTAGTCCACTAATTTCAAGTACCTATGGACCATCCTTCTTAAACTCTCACTAGGGCCTAATAACCACACCTCACAAGAGAAATATGCATACAGTGCCATCAAGTCCAAAAGTTAATTTCCCTATCCATGGCCCAATTACACAATCTCCCGTTCAGCATACTGCATTAATCTATCCATCTTCTTCCTAGCAAACTGTGTGGACCCCACCAAGCTATCACTCACATCATCATCTAGGGGCAACTCCACCATATCCTACCCAATCCTATACAATGGCTCAACCCTCCTTCCCTCCTCAATATGGTACCCCCTACAACCACAATTCCAACAAGGGTACCAGGGCCAAGGGTAGATAGTCATTGCAAGTTCTGACATCAAAAGTATGATCAGGAATGCATTTGCAGAAGCAAGGGTCACATCAAGGGCATTCAGCTTTGACACGTCAAAGTTCCCACACTTCACTTTGCTGCCAGGAATCAAGTTGCCAAAAACACCAAAGTACGATGGGATAGGTGATCCAAGAAGTCATCTAGCCACTTTCACTATGGACGCCTTGCCATATCAACAAGATAATGGACTAACAGTTTACCTCTTCTTCAAGAGCTTGGAAGGAGATGTACTGAGGTGGTTCAACACGCTTACTGCATTTGACCCCAGTAACTTTAAAATTGTGTTGGAAAAGTTCTTGTAGCAGTATGTTCATCGCATCCAACACAAGCCCACTATTGTAGACCTCTTAGCCAAGAAGATGAGGCCAAACAATGACTTCACAACCTTTGCAAGCATGTGGACGGACATGGTAGCTCGATCAGAATGTCGTATCCTTGAAGAACAAGCAGTCAAAGTCATCACCCGAAACACAACTGGAATACTAAGGGCAGACCTACTGATGGGCGACATCCAAACATATTGTTAGTTCTACGACAAGGCTACGAGGGTCCTTCGTAACAAAGAAGACCTATCATTCCTAGAGTATGAAGCAAGGTGCCCGAAGAAGACCACAGACTACACATATGAAGGGATTATAGACAACATGGCCTAGGTCTCCATTCATCAAGGACACCAGGGACCGCTATTCCAATGCCAAGAGCAGCTAGTACAGTCGATGTCATATCAGGGGCAACCAATACACTATCAGCCACAATTGCATCAGGGGAAATGGCAGTATCAACCACTGCAACAACCAATTCAATGGCTGCCCCAACAACTACAATAGCAACCCTAGTACTAGTAGCATCCCACTCACCAAGACTATGCCTAACAAGGGCAACAACAAAGGTAGGAGGATTACCATGCCGTCCTTTCACTGCAGAGCTACCACAAAGCTGAAGGCAAGACCAAGAGCCACTCCCAGTGCCACTCAACCATGCTTTTAGAATGCTGGAAAGGAGTGGAGATCCGTTGCCTAACTATTCAGCTATCCACAAGGAAGTTGAGGAAAACGAGTTGATAATCCCTGAGCTAGTAACTATTGAATGCGTGCAAATAGGCTTCGAGGATGAGGAGGAGCCATGCACATTGATAGTGGCCTTAAATGAATTCTAAGAGAATACAATGAGTGAACCAGACTATGATGAATACAACGACTAGGATGACGACATTAGGGACAATCAATAGGTTCAAGAGATGTTGGCTGAAGGCATCATGGCCTATATCAACCAAGGACCTCCTCCAATGAAAGACAAGCCTGCCAGATCAAATTGTCCCAAGGATGTTCTGCCAGTCTACGATGAGTACAACAAGACAGACTAGTATGACCTAGAGACGGTAGTCAATGCTCTCTGCCAACAGCTGTGCTCACTACGAGTGGTCTGGGTACTAAACCCTTCTTCCAACACCCTCATGAAGCCCGCATTAGAGATGAGCCTCCTCTAAAGCCTTCGGATACAATGAAGAGAGTAGTGGAGCCCACCAGTGTCATCAGCAAATACATCAACCTGAGAGAAGTAATGGGAGACCGCAACAGATACGTAGCACAATCTCCACCAAGAAATCAAGCCACCAGGGGCACATCATAGGAACCAAGCCAAGATCAATCCGACCGTGACCCCATGAAACCCAAAACAAGGCGCAAACTAAAGGAAAAACACCAAGATGCACCAACACCAGCGCAAGAAACCTCAACGCTAGGGGCAGGCTCCTACAACCATTTCACAGGTAAGGCCCTTCATTTGGGAAGGGTGATAAGAGGCTTCACCATGCTCCACTTGAGGCAAGGTCATTATTCATTTCAAAAACTTGTAATTAAGGCATCAATTTTGTTTTCATGTCATTTATTTATCTTCTTTAATGCTATATAGATTTAATAATAGCGATAAGGAGAATAACGATGAGCGATGAGTGTAAGTCACACACCTGACCACTTAATCTGTTAGGCAAAGCTACCAAAACATTATCCAATGGTTATCCCTAAGTAGAGACTATAACACCCAAGGAAGATACACCCAAAGGGTAGGATAATCTGAAGATCTCCTCAGATCTGTGGAAGTTACTCATACAAGTACACCCTTCAATCAACATGCTAGAAGCCTAGAAAGAACCTAAGACTTAGTACCAGCTAAGGAAGAAAGTTGTCTTCTAAATAGAAAAGAAGCTGAGCAACTAGGGTAACCTTAACCTTGTCCTATCTACACATACACCTGCATGGGGAGATGAGTGCAAATCAGGCTCAGAGCTTAGGTATATCATAATAGCCACTCGCCAAGTACTGCGTGGCCTCCTAGCATTAGTCCAAGATGGTCGTGATGGAGGAGCGCATCAAAACTAAACAACTTAGAAAGCACCCAGAAGAGGGGAGAGCATGAAAAGTTGAGTACGCCGTCATTGCATAAGTCCGAGAAAGCAGTGATGGGTGGGTACCCAAAATAGGGTGAGACAACTGACGAGCAAGTAGATGTGTCGTTATAGTATAAGTCCATGAAGGCAGTGATGGGCAAACATCTATAGAGAAATAACTAAAAAGGGGAACCCCAAAATAAAATAAAATAAAATAAAAAATGTAAGAAAAGACAAAAACCCTTGGGTTAGCTATAAGTGCATTAGGGCCAACTACCAGCATGTGGCACAAAAGCTATAACCAATACCGAGAGCCTGCTGAGCCTGAAGTCTCCCCCACTATTCCACCTATAGGCAAGGGGCAAGAAAACCCTTGAAGCTCAAGGACTGAGTGAATAAGGGAGGTAATGATCAACTAAAGTTAATATGAAGTCTTAAGTCCTTAAAAGGCCAAGGCTTAGTGAAAAGGGATAACTCTCTCACCTTAGATAATACAAGGTAGTAATGCTAAATGTATAGGAGGGAGGGTTGTGACTACATACATCAAATCATCAATCAATTAAAAAAAATAAATAAGTAAATAAAATAATAATAAGTAGCACCATCTACTCTTACCTACAAGTGAGAACATAGTAAGTAAGGAAACTGGAACCAGTGTGCAACCATCAATCCACTAGGCATTGGTGCTAAATGTCATACTCAAGTGTGCCTTCATGGCTTGGGTGTGTTTTTTCCACATAGACATTGCCCTGTAATGATCTTTAGAGCATCCACGGATGACTCACCATCAGCGTCCACTGGACTCTGGTTTTCCATCTCCCAATTGAGGCCAAGACTAATTCCCTCCACCTAATCTTAGTATAGGGTAGCAAAGGACATCATTATAGTACTTTTCCTGGACAACTTAGCCAATCCTTCAAGGTAGGGAATGGTACACTTTTGATTACTAACATGTTTATTAACTGTGTAGGTATCATCTCCACTACGTGTTAGTACATCAAGGCCGACCGTGAGGCTGCATCAAGTCCCACCATGGCTTTACATGAAGTCTCACCATGAACAGACTCCCGCCTTTGGAGTCCCAACAATATACACAAACACACTACTCCAACAAAGAGACAAACCCCTATTTGGCAAAGGAAGGGTTCACTCCCTTACCTAGTTCTTTATTCATAGAACTCTTTTACTTACCAAGTTGAGTTGTGGGACGACGGTCCTTTCTTGAGAGTACTGGTCATGCTCGAAGACGGAAAACACTTGACCACAACAAATTGCATTCACGCATCTTGCATATGTCTATAAAGCTAGGGACCTTTGGTACTCCTCCAGCCTAACCTACCATATGGACCATTCATTGCATATTGAATGTTGATCTTGCATTTGCATTATTGTTCGCTTGAATCATGCATCCATGCATTGGAAGTGTAGTGCTGATGGAACCCTTAAAACCTGTGATCCTTCCAAAGCCCAATCAAATCAAACCTATATTCTTTTATTCCAATTCAAGGAAGCTCTCAAATAAGAAGTCACAACAATTATCTCTTTATTTACCTTAGTTTTGCCCCATTGAAGTGTCACACTACATGGTTGATAGGTCTCAACATTGACTGCAACATGTAGTCCTGGCTTGATCCCTTCATGCCTGAGCCTTCAATATGATGGTATTCTTTAATTATTTTTTTATTTCCTTTAATTTCTACACCGTTGAAGTGTCACTCTACATGGTTGACTGATCTCGACACCTGCTATGACACATAGCCTTGGCTTGACCCTCCATGCTTGAGCCTTCAATACAACGACACTCGTAGTTTAATCGAACCACTCAACTGTGCGACCATGTCTCGAAACTGAGTCAATTCATCTTCTCACCTTTTGGTTGTGCGACCATGTCCTGAAACCAATAGGTGTAGACTTCTTTTTGGAATCCATGGTAGATCGTTTGAGAGTGAGCTCCTTATTTCAGGAAATGCTCAATGGGAATATCTTTCTTACCTTGGAGCTAATCTTGTTCCAAGATCAACTCCAAGAAGGGGCATCTATTGATATCCCATTTTCGCATTTCTCAGAGTTCGCTTAGGATAGGAATCCTTGAGGTGCCCTAGATCACATGGCTAAGGATCTCTAACCCTTTCTCCATATTTTTCCATGGAATTTTTGAAGTTTTCCTGGTTTTATTGCATCTCTATGGAATAAGATAAAAGACAAGGAGGTAAACTATAAAAGACCATGATGTTGCCAGTGAGCCAGGCGACAAGACTAGGCACCACTTGATAAGGTGACGTATCATGTCGCCTCTCATATTGGCGACTACAGTCTAGGTGTCAGCTTAGTAGGCGACTAAGATCCTGACACTTTCTAAATAATTTGTCATCTTGGGCCTTAATATCATATATGGGGTATTTATAAATGTTATCATGATTTTTACCATAAGTATTATAATTTCTATGATTTTTTAACATTTATATATCTACATATATCATATAAATCATTATAAATGTAGAAAATCATTGAAATTTGGATGACTTGATAATTAAGATCACTTATCATTACATTTACCAAAAATGAGATTTTATGATAAGTTATCACATTTTAGTGTTATAGCTTATATTTAATTCATGATAATGCTACAAAAAAAAAAGATAAAATCCAAAATATCCAAATGATCGCCAATCTATTTTAAAACAAATACATCATTGATTCTAATTGAGTTTTCTCATAATTATTAAAGATTTGATTTTAAAATCCAATTTACTTAACATTTTAAGTGGATTTTGAATTTGGAAATTAATTTAAAATATCTTCAATTACCAGTATGATTCTTTAGAATTGATTTGGTCAATATTTGATAATAGATTCATAATGGATATTTTCTTATCTTAATTTTTTGAAAAATACCGTTTTGATAGTTCGACACCATTAGTACTAGCGACAAGCTTACGTGGTAGATTTCATTGCCTTTTGGTTGCTGATTCACCACATAAAGCTAAAATTGGAATCTTAAGACTCATCACCTGTCTAGTTGGTGACTTGAAGGTTTTGTCACCTGTTACATAGGTAATGAACTCAGATCTCGATTTTCTACCTTTTCAAGAGCTCTAAATCATGGCCCTTGATCCACCACTTGTCCTTGACGAGATTTGAAGCCCCCAAACTCTATAAATTGACCCTTAGGTCAAGAGTTTGAGGGAAGGCTTATTTTCAAATCTTAAAGAGTCAGTTCAAACCATAGAGAGAGAGAGAGAGGGCTTTTCAGTCCCTCCTCCATGTTCAAATCCCTAGAAGCTCAGATCCACTAGAGATTTAGCCCCTTTATACAACCAAAGCCCATCTCTAGAGCATCACTAGGCCTCCACCTCCTCATCCACTACACAGCATACGAGGGTGAAGGAAGTATTTCCTTTTTTTCCATTCTTTTATCATTAAAAAAGCTTGCATACATTATTAGCCCATGGCATATGCAAGTGGGGAACCACCCCTCGGTTAATATTTAGTTGCATATTTGTGTTTTCTATTGTTTATTTTTGTTACTCTACTACACCTAGTCTAATCTAGATTTTCTTTGTTTTTCTTGTTTGTTTTGAAAGGAAGGATACTACATGAGCACAAGGGCAGCATCCTGCTGCTGACCAAGTGAGTCGAGAACCCATCCAACCAGATCAACTACAATCTCCCCAAAGTACCTTGTCAATCGACGAAAGCAAATCGGCAAGTAACGATCACAAAGAGCTATCAACGTGAGTCGACACGGCAATAATTCTCCATCAACATCCCCCAAAATCCATCCATAGCAATGCTAGAATGCAAAAACAGGTGCTACGTGCTGATGCATGTGAATAGTACATGTCGAATGCTAATGTTGGTGTGTGCTGAGCTCTGCTAGGGATATGCGTAACTCTGCACGATGCTAATGCAAATGCTGAGTATGTGATGCTATTGTAATGATGTAGATGTAGTGCATGGAATATGGGTGATGATTGTGCGATGTTGGGCATGCAATGCCAAGGATACCACGATGAGTAGGAAGTGCCAAGGACAAGTCATTGGCACTCAATGTCCTTGGCACTCAATGCTATAGGAGGCATGCCGAGCATGTGGCGTGAACGAGGTGATGATGCAAGTGAGGTGCTAATAAGGGTAATGCATGCAGTGTTGGTCACACAATGTGGAATATACCAAGCCAAGTAGGCTGCGCCGAGGACAAGTCATTAGCACTCAATGCTACAGGAGGCATGCCAAGCACACGATGCAAGGTGCAAATCTAGTTATGTGAGGTTTTAGCACAATGTTATGATGTTAATGGGGATGCCAATATAGTTCTGACGTAATGCATATGCAATGTGGTACAATGCGGTGTGACAAGATGTAATGCCTACATAATAGAATGCAATGATATGTAGTGGAATGCAATGGGATGCAATGATATGCTATGCTTAGGTAGGGGCATGCAGTGATATGCAGTGAAATATGATGAAATGCGATGACATGTTACAGAATGGCGGGTTATAAGTTCAGGGCTAATCAACCTAGAACGGGGCATGATAGACTGTGAAAGCTACACAAAAAGGGGCACTGGACATGATTGATGGGTCCACAAACCCATTGAAAAGCATGATAAGTTGACAGACTCATCACTAGATAGTTAGGGCTATCAGCCTGAGGAAGGGTGGGGCATGGCGAGTCTAATGGGCTTGTTGATCAAATAATTAGGGTTATCAGCCCAAGGAGAAGAGGGGCATGATACAAAAGGATAGCCAAGATGCCCTTAGTATCGAGGGATGACACTATAAGGTAGCTAAAATGCACCTAGTATCAAAGGACGAATGATGCAGGAAGGAAGCGGAGGGTAGATCGAGAGATACCTAGGCAAAACAAATGCCCTTGGTATCTAGTCGAGCTACCATAGAAAATGCCAAACACCACTACAGGGTGTGCAATGATCTTAGAGCAAGCATGCAACGCTTTGCCAAGGAAAGGCAAGATGCAGACATGCTAGTCATCACAAACCACCCAACGTAGTGAGCAAATGAGACCTAATAAGAGTGGGAAGAGATGCGAAAAGGAAGATGAGAATGCGAGAGCTAGGCTACAGCTGTAGGTGCACTCTAGATCACTGAACTTGCTGAAGTTGATGCTGGTTGAGGCAAAGGATAATGCTTGCTTGTTGGATTTGTAGACAACCCGATTTTGAGGTGGTTCGTACATGAACTCTCCAGAAGATGTTGCATTGGATACGGCAAGCCTAATCTCATTTGAACTTTATCTGGCATCTTGGTTACCCTAAGCCTATAACAAACCCACGGTCCAATTAATAATCCTGGTAGTTAGGTGGAGAGCACTATCATGGAGCACCATCATGGTGCACCAATGTGGAGCACCTAGGTGGCGCACCAATATGGAGCACCAAGATGGCGCACCAATGTAGAGCATCGAGCCGGCGCACAACCACATTTCAAGGTGCTGGCTGTTAGCTTTCCATCTTCTGTGCTTGAAACCTCCCCTTGCGAATATTCCTCTACGAATCTACGCAAGATTGTTGATTTAAGAGGCTTTCGGCATCCCAAGGCCTTACAACTTCATCTCCTTTAAAAGCCACCCATGAGCAACACTTTAGCTCTCTTAGCAATTCACCACTTCCTAGCAGCCAACACATCCACTTCTTAAGCATCCCTTTTGCATCCCTGAGCACTCCTAGTTGTGTCCAAAGCACCAAGGAGAAGACACCTCATGTCACCCAAGGAGTACACCATAGGTATGTTCCCTTTTCACTTCCATGTAGTCTTTGCATGACACTCTAAATGGAGCTCATACTGCAAACTTAGTTGGTATAGTGTTTTTATGTTGATGACACTTGCACTCTTTACTATATTAATATTTGCTTGCACTTTTTGCTAGATGTTCACTTGCACCTTTTTCGCTTAGTTTGGAGTTTATGATGCTTTTTCATGTAGTTTTGTTCAATAATTGTCTGTCATGATGATTGCTTGTACTGTGATGTACCCTTTGCGTTCCATAACATGTTCCCATGCTATTTAAGTCAACCAGGATACTCCCATGCATCATAAAGAAAACCATAGGTAACTGTAGTCTTAAGGAACCCATGAATATGCATAGATAAAGAGAGAATGAAATGAATGTTTTAGACTTGATTACTTAGTATAGTGATGTTCCCTAGCATCTAGGTTAATGATCTGAATAATCAGTCATGTAATTACTTGCATGCATTTAGCCCAGGCTCTGAAATCAGACTGGAGTCTGTAATAGAGTATCTAGAGTGCACCAAGCTGGCGCACTAGGTTGGTGCACATAACTGGCGCACCAGCCTGGTCACATGGTGCAAGCAGCCTATTTTGCATCATGATTTGCATGCCTTTCTGATTGTTTTGGACTATGATCTTTCTGATGTTTGATCTCTGATATACCATGTTCATTCTTGCATAATTTCATCATATAATAACAATGTTTGCATTAGTTTTGCATCTAGTGCATTTGGCTTGTCACTAGGGTCTAGTGAACTGGTTGCCTTCTTAGACTCTTGTTTAGAGAGTTCTTATGCATCAGTCCATGATCCGGAACCAAGTAGCATGGCTAAAATTCATTAGCTTTTTTCAGGATAGGACTTTTGGTGGTCTTGTGTGAGGCTTATTGCCCTTGAGCACAAGACCCATGTCATGGTGTCTTGGTTTCACTCTTTCCATTATGACTTATGGAAACAGGATGAATCCATATGTGATATGGTTTTCTAGAGGTCTACATTACATACTCAGATGGTCTTGAGCATATTAGCAAGGTTTTATATTGTGTTTCATATCGATCTAGTTCACTTTTGGCTCTGTGATTTTTGGGTCTCATTTTAGTGGCACACCTTACTAGAGCACATAGGTGGCGCACCAGATTGGAGCACTAGTCTGGCGCACCTGCCTGTTTTTACTGCACCAACAGTGACATTTGGCATGATATTTAGCATGGTTCTTGACTTGCTTTGCTTCTGGTTTCCTTAAGGTTTTCTCTTGGACATATCAAGGAGACTCCAGTCAGTTTTCATCCTCTTTAGGTTTTGCATGTAGCAAAGCGAGGACATTAGTTTCTCAATGTTATTAGATCTATAGTTATATCCGTGCAATATCTTTGCACCGGTATTCAATCTATGATTTGATTGATCATTCAGAGCATTAGGACACACCCCACAATCCTTTTACCCAAATTTAGCACTAGGCATGCAGTCGCTTATGGAGTTGCATTGCATATCGCCATAGGGTGTACAGAAAACAAGCTGAAAAGCCAACATCCCATCTAAGTAAATGAGTAAACCCATAAAAGACCAAATTCTCGAGCACACAAAGGTACCTAACACCTTTCTCGTGCGTAATATGGATCCTTACTGATTTTCTGGTTCATGATTGACCTTTTTCCTTTGGTTTCATTGCATAGTTTTAACGTTTTAAAATGGATTTCCTCGTCTCCCATTTTTAAAGTAGACTAGGTGGCGACTCCTGCATTTTATCTTCGCTTTTATTATTTTTTGTTGTGATCCCACTGTTCCTCGTGCATTGGGTGTTCCGTTCCATGCACGAGGCTGTCACTGGCATGGTTACCGGAACTGGCGACTCTGCTGGAGAGACAAGATCTCGGCTTTCATTTTGGTTTTCTCGTTTACTTTAGTTTTTTTTCTGTGATTGCTCATGTGTTCCTTATTTGTTTGCTTTGGCTTCCCCTTTACTTCTAGTATAAGTTGTGCCTTGTTTACATTTTTGTACATGCCTTTTGTATGATGAGTGTTTCTTTTTACACATTTGGTATGCCACCACTTTTGCACATAACATGCGCATGCTTTTTGTATGTTGATTGGTGTTTGCGTTGGGTGTTTTCTTCCCCTTTTGCACTTGCCATATTTAGGAGATTTGAGACATGTTTTCCTCCTCCTATTGGTTAATAAAAACATAAAAATAAATAAATAGGACAAACTAGTGACAAATTGCAAACTTTCCCCCATGGTTTAACAAATTTGCAAGTAAAAGACTTAAAAGCATATTTTGCATTCATCATATAGGGCATGCATCTTCTCATCTCTTGAGTCCACATATGTAGTTTGCGGAAGACATGTCCCGATTTTCTCATTCTATCTGGGGTCGTGTCGGTGTTAGTAGAGGGTACAACCTACTGCTTTGGTAGAGGACGAGGCCCTGAATGCATCACCCGTTCACTGCCTAAACTTTGGCTAGGATTTAGAATGGGAACCTTTACTTTCTAACATTACGTCAGAGACCCAATTACCCTTGTGTGAACCTGGAGTAGACAGCTTGGTAGGACACCCCTAGATTGTGAGAGAGCGCATACTAGAAGCATTCATACATCTGCATTCATACCATCATAAGCACTACATCTTTTCTAACTCGTTTCCTATTTTTACACTACCATAGAGTACCAGTCAGTGTGGGAGCTCCTTAGCCAGAGCTCGAGGTTTTTCCTTTCACTGACACATAGTGCGACCCGATTTTTGGCCACATCTCTTGAGTTATCCGTTGCTTTTGACGATAGCTTATCCTAGGATTCATCCTCTTGTTCCCAGCCACAGTCCAATCCATACCCGCTTGTGATCTGTCATGGCCTAGCAAACTAGCGAGCCTCTTTCCTCTACTGTCCAGAAGGAGGTCCCCGTTTTAGTGTACCCTTCCTTTGTGTGTATCCCTGTTATCACTACTACCTCTACTTTTCCCTTAGCATCTGGAGGACCTTCGCCACCCTAGTACTGTGTCCCAGTGGCTACCTTGCCTTCGGGACCATCAGTTTGGTCTTCTGCTGCTTTTAGGGCCTCAGCAGTTGAGTTTGTTCCCATGACCTTTCCCTAGGGTTCATTCAATGCTCCTCCTCAAGGATATGTGTTTACTAGCCCCCCTCCGACTACAGCTACCTCTGTAGTATCCTCTCCCCAGTTTGGGCAATTGAGGTCTCAACTTCCTGACTCCTCTTCCCATGTTTTGCCTCCATCCTTTGGAGCCACTAGTGATAATCGCATGACCGTGGAGCTGCAACAAATGTCGGCCCTCACCCAGAAGTTGTAGGGATTGGCACTGGCGCTCCAGCCCTTTTCAGGTTTGTCCTTCCGACTCCCAAGTAGCCTTTGCAATTGACCCTAGGACCACAGATTGCACCCACTGCACCACCCCCACAGCCGTTGCCATCCCTTGTCTCCCCCGTGATAGGGGCGTCGACATTTCCTTTTGCATCACCGTCACAGCACCCACCACAACATGCATCTCCGTTATCTGGTGGGTAGCCTTCTAGGCTGGCGGGAGCGCAGCCTGCTGTGAGCATAGTACCAGGGGCCATTCCGGTCTAACAGCTTTTGCTCCCGCATTTTGCACCTCTTGTAGCACCACCCCCTACCTTATCCGCACCCATGTATCAGATGCAGGGATCATCTTTTGTACCACAACACACAGCACCCATGCATGGGTACACTAGCCATCCTGTCATAGCACTAGATGGTGGAATGGTGGATCCGAAGGAGCCTTTAGGGGAAACCCATACAGTGTACGCGGCGCCCTCCTCGACTACACACACTTCTACTGTAGTAGCTCTAGACGCTCTTTTTGTGAGGGTGAATGATTTGGAGCACACACTCTGACAAGTACAGGGTGGGGACCTCTGCTATTTTCTAGAGCCGACTGTCCCTCCGAACTTTCAAATCCCGGAGTTCGAAAAATACAATGGTAGGGGCTGCCCGATTTCGCACCTGAAAGCATATTGCAGAGACCTTGCCTAGCTCCAAGCTGATGAAAGGTTGCTAATCTGCCTGTTCTAGAGAATTCTTATGGGGCCCGCATTGAAGTGGTTCACCTCCCTTGACATGGCCACCATCAGGACTTGGGACGACTTTACACAGGCATTCCTCGAACAATATTCCTTCAACCTCGACCTAGTCTTGAAGCACGAGGACTTGGTCGCAATTAAGTAGAGGCCCCAAGAAACATTTCGGGAGTATGTTGGACGATGGTGATCCTTGGGTTCGCAGGTCAAAGATAGACCTTCTGATGAGGAGTCTATTGAGATTGTGATCCGAGGAGCACAACCAGCACTCGGGGCTTTGCTCAGTATTCAGCTAGTCACCACTTTTTTTGCATTGCTTCGGGCAGGTGCTCGTGTTTAGAGTTCACTACATGGCGACAGTTTTCCAGCACTCTCTACATTCGCCAAACAGGCCACTTCCTCACATAATGGTGCTAGCAGCAGCAACAACAACAACAACCACATTGCTAATCCACCCAAGAGGCGGGATCCCTCTAAGAATACAATCTCTTATATTAGATCCCCTACTACACCGGCAAATGTCCATCCGCCCCCTCAGTGCCAAGTAGTTTATGCACCCACGCCCACACCTAGAGCACCTCATGCATCACACATCACCCCCACTGCCACTCCAGTTTACCCTGCCCCACTGGCTAGGATGCACCCACCATTGGCACATCCACATCCGAAGCGACAACGCTGTGACAGGCGCCACTATACCCCATTAGTGGAGCCATTGAGCATGGTTTTCCCTAAAGTCACATCCTCTTGAGGATGCCTGAGATACACCCACTGCCTAGTCTGCTTCTTGCCTGGTATAATACGAACGCGTTTTGCAATTTCCATCGAGTCGTAGGCCACTCAACGAACAGTTGCCTTACACTTAGGGACGCTAACCAGGACTTGATTGACCAAAAAAGTCATTGTGATTAGCACACAGGGGGTAGGCATAGCGCCCACATCAGCAGCCGCACAAGCACCACTAGCACATCCTACTATAGTTAGCCAGCCTTTGCCAAAGCATCTAGCCTCGGGAGCATTTGGTTCCTTGGGAGTCAATTCTGTTTTTTCATCTGATTCTATCTCATCTCCTATTCTTCCAACTGATTTGATTCATGATGTGTCGTCCCCTTTTCCTCACCAATTATATCAGTCTTTCCTCGGTGGTTTTGTGGAGTCAGTTAATATGATTCGCCCAAATGTTGAGTCGGAGTACACTGTGTCGCCGCCTATCGTATACTTCCAGCCAACAACACCAATTTGTTTGCAAGCCTGGCCACAATTTGGGTTGATTCAGCCACCAGCCCCTTAGAATTACCAGTATCCTCCAGCCATGCCTATACAATTAGTTACCCGTCTCTCGATTGTCATTACTCTCACCCACGACACGCATCGTGTCCCGTACAACTATCCTACAAAAATGTGTGCAGAAGTGACACGATTAGGTAGAGTATAGAAGCCCCCAACACCAAGGCCTAATCCTCCAACACCGAGCCCCATCCAATTGCAAGCCCAACCATCTAGACTAGCAGCACCCGTAGTGCCAGTTCCTGTTCAATTGCAAGCACAGTCCCCACAACTACCCACACCAAGAGTAGCACCACCTGTTCCTACCACCAGCAGCCAACCTCTAGCTGACATAACTGCTCAGCTCAAGAAAGTCAAAGCTTCTATTTGGGACCTGATCCACACTTTAGTAGAGCATAGAGAAGCCTTCCTTAGAGTCTTCCAAGCTGCATGTGTCCCCAACCATTGAGCTGGCTACCCTAGAGAATATGGTAGGGATGATAGTGGTGCCACAAGTTATCTCCTTTTCCAGCAAAGAGCTACCATCATCAGGAACCAATCACAATTCCCCCTTGTTCATCATTGCACAATATCAGAGGTTTCGCATCCCCCTCACATTGGTAGACAATGGAGCAGGCTTAAATGTTTGCCCTTTGCATATGGCAAGTGCAATCGAATTCAAGTTCGAGGACATAATATCAGCCATGAAAGGGATGACAGCATTCGATAATACGCATCATGATGCACTTGGTATTTTAATCATTCATTTGACCATTAGCCCATCTCGCTTCGATGTAGAATTCTATGTCATAGATATTGAACCTTCCTTCAATCTTTTGCTTGGACGCCCTTGGCTTCACAAGCACCAAGTCATTCCCTCAACCCTCCATCGTATGCTTAAGTTCTACTGGGACGACAATGTTGTTGTTGTCTTGGCAGAAGATCTAGAGAAGGTTGAGTCGGTCTCTACTGTAGCCCCCCAAACTGTCCACTTCGAGCCTAAACATTCTGATGTTCTATTTCGTGTTAACCGGTTCGAGCCTGTTAATTTCATTCCCCCCCTTGAGCACATCGGCCATTTGGCCATTTCTATCGCAAGTGGTGATACGAGAAAGGAACTCCAGTTGGGCATTACGACTAATGAATTGCCATGCTAATCAAGGCCGAAGAGTGGATAGAGCACAAAGGATTGGGATACGAATGTTAGTATCACAAGAAGAAATTACCACTCTTTGGTAAGTCCCCCAAGTTGTTCATTCCACGCGATTTATCTAACTTCACCATTGTAGGCATCTTGGATCCAAATCAGAGCCCGTATATGGTATCAGTGCCATAGTCATTAGCAGTTTGGGTTTATCCAAAAGAATCATATACGGAGAATGGCCAGCTAGAGACAGAGTAGGGCATCAAGCAGATCAGTGAACCATTACAGAAATGTTCATCATTTTTAATGTCAAAACAGTCGGCAGTAAATCAGGCTACAATATTGGAAGATTCAGTCTAGAAGGTAGACTCAGGGAATAGCCTGGCAGATGATGAATCAGAGATCTGGACATTTTATTCCAAGAACAATTAGAGGTGCTCGTAGAAGACTTGGTAGAGCATGATAGAGTTAGGAAAGGAAAGCAATCGTTTCACCACCACTGTTGGAATCACCAGTGCCACCCCATGACCAAGCTTCAATTATGGTCCTTCATGCGACAGAGAAGAAGTATGCTAGATCAATGGAGTTAATCACCTGTCAATTGGGAAGCGGGTCTAGTTGGTACTTGCAGTTTAAGCCTCACCTTCAAGGTGAGGATAAAAAAAAACAACCTAAGTTAGGCTCAGGAGGCAGTACAGGTAGCAGTAGTCTCACCAGTCAGCAGCAAGACAATCGCCAGCATGCAGAACTCTTTGTAAATAGTAGAGAAAATACACAAAAATCAAAAAATCAAGAAAACACAAAAAAAACTTGAAAAATCAAAAAATGTGAAGTGAAAGGCATCCACTTCAGAAGCAGGGATCCCCAGGTCCTCAGATAGTCCAAATAGTCAAGCAAAAGAGGTCGCACAGTGTCGTTACAAGAATACGAAAGTCACTGTGACTGTCATAAAGCGCCATCAAGGCATGGAATTGGAAGAAATCCTCTCAGTTGACATCACAGATTCAACCTTTGAGTAGGAAATTCTATCAGAGCTTATTGCCTATGGAGAGGAAGATGAGGTCATTGAAGTAGACAGTGCAGATGATGAGAGTGATGATAATGCGCCATCACAATTTCAGCTTCATGATAATGACCCAGAGGGCCCTAATCTACATGTGGAGGAAGAGACAGAGCTAGTCACCATTGGCACAGTAGAAGATGTTAAAGAAACACGCATCAGTGCCAAATTATCACCACAAGCAAAGGCATAATTTATAGCTTTCTTAAAAGAATATGTAGATGTCTTTGCATGGAGCTATGATGACATGGTTGGTTTAGACATTGAAGTGGTAGTACACACATTACCACTGAAACAAAATTTGAAGCCAGTCAAGCAGAAGCTTCATAGATGGCGACCTCAGTGGTTGTTGAAACTTAAGGAGAAAATCATGAAACAGCATAAAGTCAATTTCCTCAAGGTCGTTCTTTATCTTGAATGGCTCGCCAATGTGGTGCTTGTACCAAATAAAGACAGGCAGGTTCGCATGTGTATAGATTGCCGAGACCTTAACAAAGCGAGCCCTAATGATGATTTCCCGCTTCCCCACATAGATATTCTAGTTGACAACACAATAGGGCATTAGATGTTATCATTTATGGATGGATTTTCAGGATATAACCAGATTAGAATGGCCAAAGAAGACATAGAGAAGACATCTTTCATTACCCCTTGGGGAGTCTTCTGCTACAGAGTAATGCCATTCAAGCAGAAGAATGTAGGCGCAACATACCAGAGGGCCATGATAGCGTTATTCCATGATCTTATGCACCAAGAAGTTGAAGTGTACGTGGATGACATGATCACCAAGTCTAAAGAGCCCGAAGATCACCTCTCTTGTTTAAGGAAGTTGTTTGACCGCCTGAGGAAGTATAATCTTCGCCTCAACCCCAACAAATGTGTATTCGAGGTATCTTCTGGGAAACTTCTAGGTTACATTATTAGCTAGAGAGGAATTGAAGTGGATCCTCACAATGCTAGAGCCATTATTGATATGCATCCCCTTACCACTAAAAAAGAAATTCGCGGATTGTTGGGGCGGCTACAATATATTTGTAGACACCCCAATTTTGAGCTCATTTGGCAGTAGGCTCCATTGGTTGATGCTCTGGTCGCGACCACAAAAACCCTAGTCCACGTAGGTCCCAATCAGACCCACAGTAGCCCACATGACCCAATAAAACACTAAAACCCATTAAAATTCACTAAAAACAAATAAGACATTAATCCAACTTAAAATCCACTAAAAAGCAAGTAAAACGCATAATCTAGCTAAAATCCACCTAAAATTCCACAAAACCCTAATAAGAACCCTAATCAAACAAAATCCAATTAAATCCACTTAAAAATCCAACGTTAAACCCTAATCCACGTAATCCAGCTAAAATCCACTTAAATCAACTTAAAATTCGATAAAACCCTAATTAATCAAAATTTTGAAACCTTAATCAAGTGAAAAGAAATTAAAATCCATTAAATAAAGTAAAAACCTTAGTTCAAGCTTAATCCAAATTAAATCACATAAAAATCCAAATAAATAAGTAAAAACCCTAATTACAATGAAAATCCATTGAAAACCTTAATTAATAAAAATTTAATCCAAAAACCCTAATTAAACCCAAAAAGACCAAATAAACAGGAAAATCCCAATTAATCAATAAATAAACCTTAATTAACCCAAAATCCCTAAATAAACCCTAATTAAAATTCAAAACCCTAATTTCAAATCAATTAAATAAAACCCTAAAATCAAAAATTAATAATCACATTTAACTCACAAAATTCT
>JAMKQA010001454.1:0-20438 GCA_024699735.1 Posidonia australis
GTCGTCGTCGCTCCATCCATGCATCATCCTCAAAAGGTAAAGGAAAGCAAGTTGGTTCCCGAAGAAAGTGATATGTAATATATTGTTTTGCCTTGTATTGTATTCATCGACTTGCAATAAGATATTTCAGTGTTGTATTAGCTATTTTTTTTGTAAAAACTTTGAATGTGTAAAATCTTATAATGTATAATCAAATAATTTTTTTTTTATGAAATCTATATATGTGTACGAATAATGTACTTGTGAATATATTTGAATGTCATTTTACCAGGTATTTGAATGCCAATTCTATAATGTATTGTTTTTTTTTTTAACTGCCAGTATTAGTGAGGACATAACGAGGACATTTCCTCGCAAAAATTATGATATTTAGTGAGCACTTAGCGAGCAATTTGCGAGGAAATGTCCTCGCTAAAACTGGAATGACGATACAATCTCATTATATTTAGCAAGCACTTATCGTGGACAAGGCGAGGATATGGCGAGGACATTACGAGGAAATATTTCCTTGTAATTTCCTCGCCAAATTTACACGAGCACATTGCGAGGATATATCCTCGTAGTATTGATTTAACGAGTTACATAGCTACAAGGATAATTATTCCTCGCAAAGTCCTCGTTAAACTATCTAGCGAGGATTTTGCGAGGACTTAGCGCGGACTTTGTGAGGAATATTGTCCTTGCTAAATGTCGATTTTCTTGTAGTGTTACCTCTTGGACAATTCATGTCTGTACCTCCTTTTGCTTCATGCTAGTTGTCTATCCCGTCCCACGGTGCTACCTCTGATGGGTCTTGAACCATGTAGGTAGAGGAGTTGATGGCCCTCGGACAGAGGCTCCAAGGCATGGCTCTGTCATTGAACCCCAATATGGTTGTTCTCGTTGCCACTCTTGAGATTTTGGCATAGCCCCACATAGCTCTGTAGGTTTACCATACAACACCGCTGCCTCGGTCGTCGCACCAACTCCTTATTTCTCCGACGACAGGGGCGACACCTCTACCTCCTCTACCGCCATAATACACCGCACAGCATATGACTCTCTTCTCTAGTGGTGACGGGTTGGCAAGGGCACATCATCCACAAGGCCTGCTACTTGGGACCACACCCATGCAGCCGCTGTCGTCCCATCATCCTACACCACCCACCATACAACATTTGACCTACCCTACATCCATGCATTAGTAATTAACATCACCATCATTCATACCATCCCACATTGCACCCACACACGAGTACACTGGTCATCATGATGCGACACTAGGCATTGTGCTGGTAGATTTGGAGGAGCACTTAGGTGCGACCCATCCAACGTACGTAGTCACCACCTCGATTGCACCACCCTTGTCGACAGTAAACTCAAACGCCCTCCTTACTAGGATAGGCGATCTCGAGAAAGCACTACGTCAAGTGCAGGGAAGTGATCGCTAGCTTTACCAGTTCCTGGACCTCTACTATTTCCCAAAGGCATAGGCCTTCTGACGAGGAGTCTATCAAACTCATCATCTGAGGAACGCAACCAGCTGCAAGGGCTTTGCTGAGTATCCAGCCAGTCACTCGCTTTGCATCACTAATTTGGGTAGGCACTCATGTGGAAAGCTCATTGCATAGCGGCAATTTCCCTGCACTCACTATGTTCGCCAATCAAGCTACCACTGCCACTCACAGCAACAACAACAACCACTATGATGCTAATCCCCATCAGTTTCGAAAGAAGGACCAATCCAAGGCTGTTGTGGCATACATTGGATCTCTAGCTGCACCAAGCAATGCATCCAGGTAGCCAAGCCCGAATCAAGTAGTGTATAGGCCTGCACCTAGTACACAACATACACCATAGATCACCACCACTGCCCAGTCGGTATATCCAGCCCCACCAGCCTGGCAAGGATAGAACCAAGGGCAAAGATGGCCTCGTCCACCAAGGTGCAACTTCACTCCTTTGGTTGAGCTGTTGAGTGCCATCTTGCCGAAGGTCATGCCACTCCTAATGTTGTTAGAGATTCGTCCACCATCGAACCCCCTTCTGTTGTGGTATAAAGCGAATCTATGCTGTAACTTTCATCGAGTAACGAGGCACTCGACTGACAGTTGTTTCACGTTGCGGCATGCAATTCAGGATTTGATTGACCATAATGCCATCATTATCAATACATAGGAGGTAGGTACAACATCTGCACTAGCACCTACACCTACACAGGTACAATCTTCACGCCCTAGCATTGTGAACCAACCTTTTACCAATCACGATGTTGGAACTTTAGGCATTCATGCCATCTTTTCCTCGAGTTCTGCCACATTTGCGATAGACCCTTCTTCTCTTATCTTCTCAATCCATGAGTCTCCTCTTGTGCGTCACTATCATTCAGTTTTGGTCGACTTCAAGTACACAATCCATATGATCCAGTAGACTGCAAGGTCGGAGCACACCACTACGTCCGCCACCATACAAACAAGGGCTCCCACACCCATTTGTTTGCTTGCTAGACTTGAGCCCACTCAGTTCACCCAACTTAGAGCCCAACCAGTTCCTTTCCCAAAAAACCCGTCACTAGTCGTACTAGAGCTAGTAGCTCACGCTCCTCTGGTCATTGACTTGACCAGAGATACCCATCGTTTTCCCTATGACTATGCTGTAGAAATGTGTGTTGAGGTCACATAGTCAGGGAGGGTGTGCATGCCTGTAACACCAGCTATCAGACTGAGCCGCCCAAAACCCCTCCACTCATAGCCCATACGGCAACCACCTTAGCTTATCGTAGAAGAAGTCCCCACCAACAACACCAAGAAGGACCAACCCTCTGCAAACATTACCGCTCAGCTAAAAAAGGTCAAGGCCAACATCTCCATTTGGGACCTCATCCATACATTCGTAGAACACTGAGAGGCCGTTCTGAGGGTTTTTTAAGTAGCCCATGTGTGACTATGCCGGTGGAACCCTTGCGTGGCTCTCCTACTACTCAGTGTGTGGAAACACACGAGGAGATCCGATACGGTCACGACGAAAATAATGAATCTGGAAGAAGAGATAAGACTCAGAAACACAAAGGGAAGACAAAAAGATAAGGAAAGGAGTCGCGACCTAGTCTTTTAATGGAAAGACGAGGAAAACCAAAAACACCAGAAAAACTGGGAAGCAAACAAGATGTAGAATGTATGTGTGATCCGTGCCTAATGGATAATGCACAAGTGAATGCGGGCCAGAGAAAGGGTAAGGATTCTGGTTACGCATGGGGAAGGGGTTAGGCACCCCCATGCGCCCAAGAAAACTCGATCTTTCTAGGTTTCCTACTGTCAATGGTCTGCTAAATGTATGCTTGCTTATTATATATGCTCATGAATGATGATGACTAAAAACATGCCAAATCAAAGCAAAGAAAAGGAATCAAGGGAAAAACTGGTCTTCTGTATGTGACCTCTGACCAAAGAGCAGCTGACATGCCCCTGGTCGAAGGCTCGAGTTCGGTTACATTGTAAGTTGATGTTCTGTATGTGACTTTTGACCAAAGAGCAGCTGACATGCCCCTGGTCGAAGTATCTAGTTCAATTTCACCACAACTGGTCCTCTGTATGTGACCTCTGACCAAAGAGCAGCTGACATGCCCTTGATTGAAGGCTCTGGTTTGATATCACTTGAGTGTACGAGGTTTTGGATGCCAGTATGTAATTATAGACATTCCTTGAACCCCTAGAGTACTTGAGACAGTCACTAGTTGAAGCAATTGACCATTCATCAAGTGACTGAGAATATGTACACTTGACTGCTTCCCTATATTGTACTTGAAAAACTGAAGGAGTCGAGGCGACTTTGCTGAAGGCCTCTGTCTTTAACTGGCATGTTTGGGGGTGTATTCCGTTCAACTGTGGTGTTTTGATGGCTCTGTTTTTGGCCGAGCCTCTGTGGGATATTCTCCTGATTGTATTTGCCAAATTCTGGATTGTGGCGTTGGATTTAGAGCCATGCTGTCGTCTCTACTAATCATTTGCCACGTAGGTTCTGGTCAGAGAACAACTGTCTTGCCCTTGATGAATCAGATTGTGTGAGTCCATCTAGAATTGACATGCCCCTAGCATAAGGATGAATGATCCCTTGAATCACTGAAGCGGCTGCAGTTGATTTTGATTGAGGCCAAAGACACCTTCATTCCTTGACTGGAGGCATGTATACTCATCCACTGTTCTGAGCTATGCTCGGATAGCAGGAAGTAATGTGAGACATCGTAGTATGTCTTAGGCTGGCTATTCTCTACTTTGCTACTTGTTATGCCACTGTGCTCTGGCTACAGACATGTATTCGGCTATGTTGTCCTCAGGCCTTCCACAAACACTGTCTACCATGCTCGAACTGTTGCGGAGGGATTGTTGTCACACCGTCGATTCTATAGGCCCGTGTAGCACATACATTATCTGGTGTCCTCACTGTATATGTACTTTGACTACTAAGGAGCTGGAATGTCCCTGGGTAAAAGCACTTGGTAAAGATCCTGCAAGCAAAAAGAGTGATCCAAGCAAGGCTATGAAGACTATTGCTATTGTTGTGGATTCTATTATTTGTGAATGATTTGGCTATGTAAAAGTGAGCTTAATCAAGAAATGCATGCCTTGGGATTTTAGTTGCATCGTTGTCCGCGTTTGCTATCTTGCTTGTTCAATGACTTCATTATCAGGGTTGTTTGCTTGTTTAGTTCAGTTGTTGGTTTGCCCTTAGTTTGGCTGGAAAACTATATGCTTGTTAGAGGAGGATGACACCTTCGACTTAGTTGCCACTATAAAGACTTGCAAGTCGTTAGGTGGCTCTCGCTAGGTAATGGTGGCACTCGGATTCACTGTGAGGTATTGCGGTGGACCTGGCTCCATGCCAAACTCTTTAAGGTCCTACACCCGCTTTTTCCTTTTCGATATCATCGTCTTTTCTTTTCTTTTATTCCTTCACAGACGTGCTGTTTCACTCTAACTTTCTCTTGGAGGTAATAACCACTCGATTTATCCAAGAGGCCTTTATTGCAAGAGGGTGGGTCAGTCCCTCAAAGGTGTGATTTTACTGAGCACGTACTCCAACTCCTCTCCAAGGTATGGTAAGGGTAGAGCTATAACACACGCCTCTCACTCTCGAGCTGACTTCTGTCTTCGCCTTCTGTATTCTCTATTCTTTTATGCCCGTGCAAATGTATGTTTTCTTTTCTGGCTCACACTCTCAGTCACTCCTAACATTTTATCTCCCTCTTGGAGGTGCAAGATCCTTGTGGAGCTTGGACATTTCGTTCGGCTTTGATATTTGGTGGCTCCCTTACTGACTTGGCTGTCTAAGTAGTGACAACTGAGGAGGGATAATCCACTCTAACATTGGCAAGCTTTTCCAATTTTTATCATTGGACAGAATGTTAATGACAAGCAAACTACCCTCTAATTATTCTTGATGTTTTTCTACTGTTTATGCTTTTTTTCCTTTTTTCTTTTTATTTATCTTTTGTATTATTTTTTTATGTTTTGATATATGATGATGTAGAAAGAAAACAAAGGAAACACAGGAAAAGGATACAAGTCTAGTCCTTGTCGTTGATGTTTTGCCGATGCCATTGAGGTTTAGGATAACTCCTTGTAGTGCCACTGGGAATTGAAATCAAGGTAGGTGTATCTATAGCCATCACAACCAATATTGAAGCTGAAATAGTCAATGTGAATGATGATTCTGCTGATGTCATTTGAACTGTATCTTTGTCTGAGTTGATATCTACTGCGTTGACTGTCTCCCACTTAATCCAGGGTATTTGCACGTGTTGGGTTAGATCAGCGCATGGCAAATTGGCAAACTCTAAGGTTGGACCCCCCATAGGGGAATAAGAATAGGAGTGGCACATACGAGTGCCACCGAACAGAAATGAGAAAAGAAAAGAAGGACAAACTAGGCAAATGGGGAAGAAGAACAAGAACGGCATACACATGTGCTGCCAGATAGAAGCAAGGAGAGTACAAGCTAGGGAAAAAAAGAAGAAGCCTGATGGATTCCCCGGGGGAGAAAGGGGAAAACCCCTGAGGTTCCAGTATCCTCGGAGCTTGCAGGCCTTGACACGGTAAGGTCGGCTATTCTAGGGTGTGCACGTGTGCGTGCAAGTGTGTGTGTAAGTGTATGTGTGGGCTGCCTCCTGTGTGTTGACGATAATGCTCCCATTATCAATCAAATTCTAGACAGCATTCCAAAGAGTGTGACACCCGTTTGTCGAATGCCCACGTACGCGATGGTATCGGCAAAACAAGTTTGCCTTATACCACAGAGGAAGCGGGTTCGGTGGCGGGCGAATCACCGGTAGCCGTAGAATTGGCACAACTTTAGGAAAGATGTCGCTCAGCGATTCTTCGAGTGGGGTGAGGTCTCTTTCCTTATGGCGAGGCCGCCCTTGTCGTTGTTGCTGCCCTTGCTGACCCGGCATATCACGACATGTCGGTTCAACAGTGACATGTGGATGTGTAATGCGCACCGAACTAGATGCTGGTGATGATAAAGATATGGGTGCAAGTGATATGCCTCGTGCGGTAACAATGATAGTCCCATAGTCGATTAAAGTCTATATGACATCCTGCAAAGTGAAGCATTTATCAGTCGAATGCCCCAAGGCTCGATGATAATCGCAGTATACGCTCACATCGTACCACCGAGGGAGTGGAGTCAGTGAGGGACGTGGATCTGGGAGTCTCAAGAGCGACACAACCTGAGGAAAAACAGTGCTTAGTGGCTTACCCAGTGGAGTAAAGTCACTTTCAACGTGACAGCCTCGTTTTTTCTTAGGTTGCTGTCCTTGTTGAGCCGATGCGACGAGATGCACTGGCTCGACAGTGGGAGGTGTGTGCCTATTGTGCAGTGACGACCTACGTGTTGGAACCTGATCCTGATGCTGAAGTGAATTTTGAATATGCTGTGTTGTGTGTGGTGTTGTGCGTAAGAGAAACAGTTGCAGCATCGAGACAACTTCGAGTGACGGACTCGAGCAATGTTGTACTCTCGCGCAACTAATGGGTTGACTCCTAGGTGACTATGATGCTTGCTGTGTCCAATGCAATTGTGGTGCAAGAGGTAGAGATAACGGCCCCATTGACGGAGTAGTGTGATGCTCAGGCAATAGTATGGGCAATAAAGTAGTGGAGTGAGCCGGCAATGCTATAATGGTCTGCACTGGAACCTCAGAGGTCAAAGGAGGAGGACTCTCAACATGATCAAGAGAAAGGGCCATGCGCTCGAACTCTCGGGCCAAAGCCCTCAGTCATTGAGCCTGTGTGGCCGAAGACCCACCAAAAGATAGGTCAGAAGGCACGAGCGGAACAGGGACGATCCCTAAAATAGATGAATCCACAGGTCCTTGAACTCCTGAAACAGGAGGGCCTGAGGAATGGGGTGTAGATGGTAGAACTTCTGGGACCCGCGTGGTAGTCACTGTAGTTGAATCAGTGACGGGCCCTAGACGGACTTGTGTTTGCCATTGTCCCGGAAGAGAAGATAAGGATCCTCCTTGATTCCCAAATCGAGATACACAGAGGGAAGGAGAAGCAATCAAAGAGAGAGAAGGAGGACTCGAGTGTGGGACCCCCTTCAAAACAACAACCAGAGGCTTGCGGGTCTGCAGGGCCATGGCTATCTGAAGCGAAATAAAAGGAGCTGTGGAAAAGAACAAGCGCCCGAGCTCTAAGAAGAACTACAGTCAACAAGTGACCAATAGCTCAGAAAAGACAAGAGAACACAACAACGGGAAGCCGCCCGCGACGGAGACACCCGAGCTCCTGGCTGAGGACCTCGCAACAAAGTACTTGAGAAAACAGGTAAGAGAAACAGGTATCAAAACCTGGACAACGACGCAAAGACAAATGCGAGTTATTAAAATGTCATGCAATGGCACACAATGCAGATGAATCTCCTAAAGTGCACTCTCTCACCATGCAAGTCCCATGCACGGTTGACCACACAGGACGCACTCATGGGTTTAGGTTTTGACTCTGGTCAGAAAGTAAGGTCCTCACTCTAAATCATGGCCAAAGCGTAGGAAGTGAACGAGTGGTGCGTTGGTGGCCTCGTCTCCTGTAGTAGCATGGAGCTGTACCCTCTACTAGCACTGACACGACCCCGGACAAGGGGGGACAAACTACAACACGTCCTACGCCAAAGCTATAGAACGAGCTGCTAGGATTGTCCTTTGCAAACTATGGGTAAACCGAGAAAAAAAGATGCATGCATTCTAAAATGATCATTCATGTGATATGCTTTGGTGTCTTTTACTTGCATTTTATTAAACTAGAGGGGATTGTGAGCATTCGTCTCTAGTTAGTCCTTATTAATTGTTCAACTAAGTTTGTGTGTTTTAACCAGAGGGATTGGTGAGCATTTGTCTCTAGTTATGCCTTATTTAATTGTTCGTCTGAATTTGTGTGTTTTATTTTAACCAGATAGGGAGGCAAACATGTCTCTACTCTCCTAATCATGAAAAATTCAAGAAAGAAGGGAAAAACACACAATTATGGCGTCCGAAAAATCAAACAAAAGGCGTAAACATGGCATGTGCTTGTGTTGTGCTCAAGTAGGTGAATAAAAGCAAGTATCGACAAACAAAGCATGAATTAGATCATGTGCATGTGCAGTGGCATAGCAATAGTGTAAGGAAAGCAAAAAAGGCATGTTCAGTCAAATATGTACAAGCAAATATGAAGAAACAAGCAAGCATAATGTAAACAGACCAAAGACAAGTAGGGAAACCAGAACGAAAGCTAGAATCTGGTTATCCCCAGCGGAGTCGCCAGTTCTTGTGACCATGTCGGTGGAACCTTGGCGCGGCTCTCTTGCTACTCAGTGTGCGGAAACACATGAGGAGATCCGATATAGTTACGGTGAAAATGGTGAATCCGGAAGAGGAGATAAGACCCAGAAACACCAAGGGAAGACAAAAAGATAAGGAAAGGAGTCGCCACCTAGTCTTTTAATGGAAAAATGAGGAAAACCAAAAACACCAGAAAAACTGGGAAGCAAACAAGATGTAGAATGTATGTGTGATCCGTGCCTAATGGATAATGCACAAGTGAATGCGGGCCAGAGAAAGGGTAAGGATTCTGGTTTCATATGGGGAAGGGGTTAGGCACCCCAATGCTCCCAAGAAAACTCGGTCTTTCTAGGTTTCCTACTATCAATGGTCTACTAAATGTATGCTTGCTTATTCTATATGCTCATGCAAGATGATGACTAAAAACATGCCAAATCAAAGCAAAGAAAAGGAATCAAGGGAAAAAGTTAATCCGAGGGTCAAATGTAGGCATTGTTAATGCCACTTTACTATACACCCTTGGGCGACGAGGAAAATCATGAAAATCGAGAAATTCTTGGAAAGCGTCTTGCAAAACAGCAGAAATTGGGATAAATTCGAGATAATCAATAAAGGGAAAAATAATCCTCATTTTGGGACCATGTCTGCTTTGTAAGCCTTCTACTGTACATCCTCGGGCGATGGAAAGCCAAAACAAGTGAAAACCACGGAAAGCCCAGGAAAATCAGAAAAATGGGGAGAAAACCAAGCTGGAATCAAGCTAGGAAAACATACGCAAAATCGGGAAGAAATGACAGGAAAATCTGTGCAAAAAGATGTTAAAATCATGCAAAATGCAAGTGTGAATGCAAATATGAGAAGTCTAGGGGGTTTTGTGCAAAAAACCCAAATTCCGAGGAGAACTGAAGTTCTGAAGCCTAAATCATCGAAAATACATAGAAAAACACATTCTATGCAATTATGAAGAAATCTAGGGCCAAATGTGCATCCCTAGTCAAAATGAAGTTCTCTAGGGGTCAGAATGCAGTTTTACCACCTAAACATGCATTTAAATCAATTCTGCATAAAAGCAGGGTAAAAATGCAAAAAAAAAGACTCAGAAATGATCTAGGAAGTTTCAGGGGCAAAAGGGTCATTTCACCCCTAAAACCAGACAATCATAGTAAAATCAATGAAGTTCAGGGGCTAAACTGCAAATTGCCCAGCAGAATAAAGCATCTAGAAGAATTTCAGTAAAGTTCAAGGGTTAAAATGCAATTTACCCTGGGAAAACATGCTTTAGAAAAATTTTCAAAAACTCCAGAGGTTTAAATGCAAATAAACCAAAGAAATGAACATTTTGGAAAGTTTCTGCAAAGTCGAGGGGTTTAAATGCAAATTAACAAGCAAAAACATGCATCTCGAAAAGTTTTAGAGAATCATGTGGGCTAAAGTGCAATTTAACCAACAAAAATAGCTTTCCAGCGAGTTTCAGAAGAATGCAAGGGCTTACATGCAAATAAACCATCAAAAATGAGCACTCAAAAACATTTTGAGAAGTGTAAGGGCTGATATGCAATTTCTTCAGAAAAAATGAACTGTCAGAAAGGTTCCAAGGAAATCTAGGGTCTTCTATGCAATTTGTCTGAAACAAAACACATTTACAAAACTCTGGAGGGCTTTTATTAAAGTTTTAAACTCAGAAAACATTATTTTAAATGTTTAGGGTAAAACATGTAATATTTTCAGTTTAAACTTTATTGGAAATATTTAAGAAAAATGATGAAAGGACCTAAATGTAATAAAAGGACCTAAAAGTAATGGCAGAGGGACCTAAACGAAAGAAAAACAATGTTTCTACATTTTATTAAAATAAAATGTTTTAAATTATTTTTTAAATGAAAAAAAGAAACGACTGTCGCCGACGACGGAGCTCACCGCCGTTGACCGCCTGAGGGGGCAAACAAGGCCTTCCCGTGGTTTGATCTTAGATCAGATTTCACGGGAGGCAAGAAGAAGGAAAAAAAGGAGGATCCAATGGAGTGGGTCGAAATCTTGATGGCTGGGTCAACCCTCCCACCTCGCTCACTGTCGGGGCAGCTCCGGCGTCGTACCTTAGGAGGCTGGAGGTGCTCGAGGCAACGGCGCTGCAATTCGGTGGTCCAGAGGGCTTCGGGGCGTCGGGAGGAACCCCCTCCCCCCTCTTAGAGCTGAATTGTACAGCAGGGGGGCTTCGTCAGTCGTCGGTGGTCCGTCTCTAGTGAGCTCGATTGCTGCGGCGCTCCAGCGGCAGTGGCGTGGTTCTGGGGGCTCCAGAGTGATTGTGGGAGGTGGTGGAGTGATTTTGGAGCATCAGAGCAGCACGGGATGCTAAAGGCTGGCACGGCTGCTCTGGATCCCGTCGTCTTCTTCGGCGACAGCGGGATCTGAGCATTCTTCTGACGAGCGGCGTGCGGGCTACTGGGAGTGGCGAAGCGGCAATGCGAATGACGGAGAAGCACTGGAGAGGCCAGAGGAGGAGGAGGAGAGAGGGCTTGGGGGTCCAGAAGCTTCTCTAGATTGCCCCCCACACCTCTGTCGCCGGAGAGTGGCGACGGCAGGGCACGACGGAGCGCCGTCGGCCAAGGGATCACTCTGGATCCCTTGGAACCACTCCAGGAAGAGAGAAGAAGTCTGGAGGATCAGAATTCAAACAATTAAGAGAGAATCAGTGTGTACTTGGCTGCAGTTGCCTCGCCGGAGCTCTGGAAACACCTTCCTTCCTCCTTCGTGACAGCTCTCGCACTGCTCCTCTCCTTCTCGCTCTCAATTCTCAGTTCTCTCATGTGCTCAAGGGGTTGTGGTCTTTTTTCTTTTTCAAAGCCTAGCTCCTCTCCTCCTTTTATAGGCGAGCAACAACCCAACAAACCAACCCGGCAGGGCACTCGACACATAATAGAAAGGTAACAAACTCCTAACCGCAGTTGTAACAGCCTAGCAGACAGCAAACGACTGTCCCCCACGTACTCCAATCTGTCCCCTTTACTGCCGACAAGAATCGACGGCGATCCAAGCTCGCCAGCAGCTGATCCAATGGTTGGCTGATGTTCCAGTGGCTTGCTGGATCAGATGGACTGAAGGAGACGGGCTGCTGATTGAAGGGCTTGTGAGACCTTGGAGGAATCAGGGATAAAAAGGGATTTCAAAGGTGAATTTGAGAGGGAGAAATGGGTTTAGTGAGAAGAAGAAGATGGAATTTGCATATTTTTGATAGAAGAACATTAGTAAATGAAGAGGGAGAAAAAAAATGATGAATATGGTGTTGGGTTGAAAAATATAGGGAGGAATTATTTATGGTGGGCCTTCATGGGCTTTGGGTTCAATAGGCGTATGTGGACTCAATTGGGCTTAATGGGCCTATGTGGGCCTTGTGGGCCCCCATGGGCCCAAATGGGTTTCCATGAAGTAAATGAGCCTAAATGAGGGTTAGAGCTCAGCCACCACATCTCCATCCTGCAAAATCAGAAAATTGGGGTATCTATGCCATGTATCCCCCACAATAGAGCCAACTACCCTTGAAAGCATGGTCAGCATGATCGTAGTCCCTGAGGTTATTTCATTCTCTAGCAAAGAGCTGCCTTCGACAAGGGGTTAACCATAATCAACCTCTATTTGTCACAATATAGTCTTAAAGCTTCCACATCCCCTTGATGTTGGTAGATATTGGAGTGGGCTTAAATATCTTCCTCTTGCGTACAACACACAAAATATGATTCAAAGTCAAGGACATCACACCAACCACTAAGGGGATGACTGCTTTCGATAACACACATCATGATGTCCTAGGGATTTTGGTTATTCCTCTCACTATCAGGCCAATTATATTCAATGTGGAGTTCTACATTGTGGATTTAGAGCTGTCTTTCAACATTCTGCTTGGGTGCCCTTGGCTACGCAAGCATCAAGTAATCCTTTTGACTCTCCTTCGCATGGTTAAATTTCAGTGGGGCAATGACATCGTTGTTGTCATGGCAGAAGACCTCAAGAAGGAGACAGACGATATTGTGTCTTTTGTTGATCCCTAGACTATCTACTTTGACCCTAAGCTCACAGATGTCATGTTTAGAGTCAATAGGTTCGAGTCGGTAAACTTTATCCCTACTCTTGAGCGTGTCAGCCATCTGACTATTCGCAACAACCCCTTGCTGATGGTTGAAAACTTGTGCCGTAAATGGAGATATTAGAAAGGAATACCACTCAGGTGGTATGGCCAAGGAATCACCGAGCCCATCTCCGCAGAGGAAATGAGGGAGTGTGAAAGACTTGGCTACGAAGGACACTCCCTGGAACCATGCTAGTGGAAACACCTGCAACTCGTCATCCCTTGAGGTTTGACTAGCTTTGTTAGCTTAGGTCACTTAGATCCAAACCAGAGTCAAACTGTGACAACCTCGTCACATTAGGACACACCCCAGTAGTCAAAAGAATGGGTATGCATCGAAGACTACTACTTAAAAGAGGAGCAGTCTGTGAAAGAAGTTGCACAGTGCTTAGTTGGAGAGACTCACAGATATTTCATGCTAGTACAATCAAAGCAGGAAACACCACATTCAGTATTGTCTGCAGCAAAGTCAGTGACAGAGGCGCTATCAGCCTCATCTTCAGGGACAGTCTCACCTAGTTTGTCAGTACATCAAGTAGCCAACATGTCAGGGTCTCTCCCAGAATCAACGATAGGGCAGGGATTGCAACAGTTTTGTCCATACTATGTTGATCTTCCCTTGGATAGTGAAGAAGCAGACATTATGGAGGCATAGATAAACAACTTCGTTAGTGACCTTGAGGTCTTGTTCCAGGAGCAGCTAGCCACCCTAGCAGAGGATGCCACTGAACATGACCGAGACAAGAAAGGCAAAGTAGTTGTGGTGGAAACAAAGTTAGCCATCCCTTGCCAGCAGCAAGACCAACCCTTCATCATGGTTTTGACAGAACTAGAGAGAGCACCCACTAGACCAGTTGAGTTAATCACTTCGTAGCTGGGTGGTGGGTCCAAGAGGTATTGGCAGTCCAAACCTCACCTTAAGCAAGGTGAGGGTCAAAAAAAAAAAAGATCCTGAGTTAGGCTCAAGGGAGAGCACAAGTGGCATCACTCATATCAGTCAGTAATAGGACAAGCACCACTCAATATCACCCCTTGTACATAGTAAGGAAAGCCCAAAAAAATTGAAAAAATAGAAAACTCAAAAGAAATCGAAAAGCAAGAAAACCCACACACAAAAAAAAAAAAAAAATCAAAAAATCAAAAAAAACCAAAGAGATAGCAGAGGTAGAAGAACATTCCACCACATTGGCAGTTCCCATAGAGACGATGGTCGCACATTGCAAATACAGAGACATTAGAGTTAGTGCGATCACTGTGAGATGTCACCAAGAACAGGGAGGAGAAGACATCGCCACCCCCCCAGGTTGCAGTCCTAATCTTCCTAGAGGAAATCTTGTCAGAGCTTATAGTGTATGGAGTTGAGGATGATCTAAATAGCGAAGAAGACTACTACGTGTGCTGGAACCCTAGTTCTATGATAATGATCTAGAAGGCTCGAATGTAAATGTGGAAGAGGAAACCAAGACAGTCAACATTGGCACAGCCAAGGACGTTAAGGAGGTACGCATCAGCACCCAACTTTCACCACAAACTAGAGTAGAATTCATAGCATTTCTGAAGGAGTACGATGGCGTCTTTGCCTAGAGTTACGTCGATATGGTGGGCCTGGACATTGAGGTAGTGGTGCGCATGCTACCATTGAAGCCTATTGTCAAACCAGTCAAGTAGCAACTTAGAAGATGGCAACCTGAATGTCTCCTGAAACTTAAAGAGGAAATCATGAAACAACATATAGTGAACTTCCTCAAGGTCATCCAGTACCTAAAGTTGCTGGCCAATGTTGTCCTAGTACCAAAGAAAGATGGAAAGGTCTACATGTGAATAGACTATTGAGACCTCAATAAGGCGAGCCCCAAGGATGACTTTCCACTTCCTCACATCGATGTCTTGGTCGACAACAAAGTAGAGCATAAAATGTTATCATTCATGGACGGATTCTCACGATACAACCAAATCAGAATGGCAAAAGAGGATATGGAGAAAACCTCTTTCATCACCCCCTGGGGAGTCTTCTACTACTGGGTAATGTCGTTTGGAATCAAGAACGTGGGCGCAACTTATCAGAGAGCCATGACAGTACCATTCCACAACCTTATGCACCAAGAAATCGAGGTGTACATGGATGACATGATCGCCAAGTCCAAAGAGCCTGAGGATCATCTCACCTACTTGAGAAAGTTGTTCAATCATCTAAGGAAGTATAAACTCCGTCTCAACTCTAACAAACGCGCATTTAAGGCATCATGCATCATCAGTCAACGAGGAATAGAGGTGGATCCACACAAAACTAGAGCCATTATCGACATGTCATCCCCTACTAGTGAAAAGGAGGTTCGAGGATTATTGAGGCGATTATAGTATATCAGTAGGTTCATAGCGTAACTCACCCCAATCTACGAGTCAATCTTCAAATTCCTGAGGAAAAATGCACAGACGCAATGAAACGACAAATGCCAAGTTGCTTTTGACAAGATCAAGCAACTTTTGACGAAACCTTTAGTTTTAGTTCCTCTAACGCCAAGGCGGCCACTACTCTTATATCTCTCAATTACACAGCATTTCATGGGCGTAGTTTTGGGACAACATAATGAGTCAGGGCATAAGGAAAGGGCAATCTACTATTTGAGCAAGAAATTCAACAACTACGAGGTCAAGTACAATATCATAGAGACGGTCTGCTTATCCCTAGTGTAGGCCACCTAGCAACTCAAGCACTATATGATGGTTTACCTGATATTGCTATTGTGTCAGCATGATCCTATGAAATATCTATTCCAGAAGCCAAAACTAGTAGGTAGGTGTGTTAAATGGTAGGTCTTGTTATCCCAATATAACATTACCTTCATCACGTAGAAGTTAGTAAAAGGGCAAGCCATGGTAGAGCACCTAGCTGACTTACTACTACCTGAATACCAACCATTGCAAACATAGTTTCCTGATGAAGATATCCTATTCACCATGGAGGACGAAGAGCCTGATAGTCCTGAAAATGAGTCATAGTGGCACTTATACTTTGATGGAGCCATCAACAAGAAGGGCAGAGGGATAGGTGCGATGCTGTCAACACTGTAAGAGCAACTGACTCCATTTCCTAAGAAGTTGACCTTTGATTGCACTAACAACGAGGCAGAATATGAAGCATGCATCCTAGGGTTACAACTAGTACTTAAGCATGGCACACAAAAGCTGCAAGTACATGACGATGCTATGTTGGTCATCTCACAGATCAATGGTGACTAGAGGACCAAGGACCCAAAGCTTGTGCCATACCATAAAATCCTTCTAAAGCTCATCAAAGAATTTGAGGATGTCTGGTTCTATTTCATGAATAGGGAGAGGAACGCCTATGTAGACGCACTAGCCACCTTAGCATCCTAGCTCTCTATCCTAGGAGACAAAGTCGAAATATCAGTCTCCTGCGTGGAACAACCGGCCCATTGCATGAGCATAGAGGAGGAAGATGTAATAGAGGAGTCTCTATGGTATCATGATATCATGGTCTATCTGGAGTTGGGCAACCTCTCGCCCAATGCCTTAGCTACAAATAAGAAAACCACGGCATGATCGTATGTTCTAGGAGTTGGACACCTATACAGAAGGTCCTACAACTAGATGCTCTTGCGATGTGTAGATAAGGTGGCTGACACCTTGATGCTTCAGATCCACGTGGGAACCTACAGTCCGCACATGAATGGGGTACTTTTAGTCAATGAGATCATGCTATAAGGCTACTTTTGGTCAACCATGGAAGTTGATTGTTGTCAATTCGTACGCAGATGCTGCAACTGCCAAATCCATGGGAACTTTATCCACACTCCTTCGTAGTAGTTGTACAGCATGTCCTCACCATGTCCCTTCTCCACTTGGGAAATAGACATCATCGGGGCCATACACCCACCAACCCCCAATGACCATCGTTACATACTGGTAGCAATTGACTACTTCACGAAGTGGGTAGAAGTAGCCTCCTACAAGACCATCACCGCTGCAACAACAAAAACGTTCATTAGAAACAACATCATAGCACGGTCCGGGGTGTCACACACCATCATCTCATACAACGGAAAGAACATCAAGCATCATAGGTCTTTTGCTTACCAACCACAGATGAATGGTATAGTTGAGTTTGCCAATAAAAATCTCACCAAGATCCTGAAAAAGATGGCAATAACTCACAAAGATTGGCATGAGAAGGTCCCCTACGCATTGTGGGCATATAGAACGTTAGTCTGAACTTCCACTGGAGCAACACTATACTCATTGGTATATGGCATGGAAGCAATTCTCCCTATTGAGGTAGAGATCCCATCGCTAAGAATTCTTAGAGAAGTTGAGTTTGAAGAAGTAGAATGGGCAGAAGACCGCTATGTTTAGTTGAACCTCATAGATGAACATAGATTGTAGGCCATGTACCATGCTCAATGCTATCAGAAGAGAATGGCAAGGTCCTACTAGAAGAAGGTTTGGCCTAGAAGCTTTGCACCAGGCAACTTAGTACTACAAGCAATCCATCTCCCTGATGCCCATGGAAAGTTCAGGCCCAACTGGTGTGGCCCATATGTCATTAAGAGAATCTTCTTTGGGGGTGTAGCAATCTTAGAGGACATGGACCGCATAGTGTAATTGGAGTTGGTCAATGCATGCTACCTGAAGAAGTACTACTAGTGACTGGGAATCGTATCCTTGCCTTGCAAAGTCATCATCTACAACCATTGCACGCATTGCCATGCATTTTGCATACCTACACTCTCGTCCTAACATTCACGCTTTATGCATTACATTTGCATCCATGTTTTGTTTTCACACTTGTCCTTTGCATTACAGTAAATAAGCGCATGCATAAGCATAAGCATGTCTAGCATCAGCATAATCATAGCCTGGTAATGAAAACCATGGAAAGCTAGCTTGCCTAGGAAGGTGTTGTTCTCCTCGGTTGACACTACTTGAGTTTCTTAGACAAGTTAGGGAGCCACCATCCATTGGGAACAATGTAAAGTACCCAAAATCCCCAAAGGTTCTACACCTCCAGAGGGAGATAAAATGTTAGGGTGAGAGCGAGAGGGTGAGCAAAAATATATATGCATAAGGGCATCAAAAGAAATCGGGAGATAGAAGACGTAGAAAGAAGCTAGCCCTAAAGAGAGAGACTAGTAGAGTAGCTCTAACCCCTCCACATACCTTGGGGAGGAGTTGCAGTACGTACCTAGAGAGCCCACATAGCTAGAAGGGACTAGCCACCCCTTCTCCTCAAAATCAAGTAGCCTTAGCCACCACCTAGATACCTATTACCCCAAGCAAAGAGTAGAGTGAGCCAACAAGCCTACGAGGGAGTAAAAGAAAAGAGTATCATGAAAAGAGTAGGTGTAAGAACCAAGGGAGGTTCTGATATAGAGCATTGTTCCCCCACACCACCAATTAACCACAACCTTGCCTATTCTAGAGCGCCATTGACAAATTAAGAAATTCAGGTAGGGTATCGTGAGTCAAGAGCAAACCCCTCCTTCAAGGCAAACATTGAAAGCTTTCCTGGCACTAAGGGCAAGTAAGAAATAAGGAAAAAGCATCAACATGCATACACAGGCATAGTCAATCATCTCTTTCATGTTCAACTTTGCAAGGATTCACCCAGCCTTTAGTTAGGGGCATTTTAGATTGGAGCCTCCCATGTTCGACCAGGGGCATGTTAGCTGCTCTTGTTTAGATGTCACTAGGACAGTACTTCAACCACTCTCCAAGTCAAGCTCTTTTAGCTCATCACCTTGAACCAGGGGCATGTCGGCTGCCTTCTGGTGCAACCGGCATCAGTCCACTGCAACTTGCATGTCAGCATTCCTTTGGTCAAAGCACACCATGTCACAATTCTTTCAAGCGGCAAATGCATCGCGATCAAGGCTCTACTCTCAATAGTCACCCACCAGGGGCATGTCAACTACCCTTTGGCCAAGACTAACACAACAATCAATCATTGTAACGGAATGCCACATGCAAGGCATCAACCTCAACTGCACTTAGCAAGCACTTAGAATCGAACATCATAGTCTCTGCACTACAGTATCTAGTGCTCCTACAACCATCAGATCACACCTCACAATTGCAATGATCCAGTGTGCACTCATGGATGAGGTCCAACCCTAGCAAGCTTTGCCCGGCTAAATGAATCGGTTTTGTGACATCTGGGCCTGATTATCCATTTTTATTGTAAACCATGTAATTATTTGCAATATTGTGTATAATGGTTTATTAATGGGTATTCTGTTGTTTCTTGGTGGTGTGAGGTTGTGGTTGGCTTTCTATGCATCTACTTGTGATTTGGGATCCATGTGGAGTCCGATTTGAGGATGCACAGTTGCCTCGATTTGTGTGCCTGTCTTTTCTTCCTTTCTTTTCCACCCTTTTTCTCCTTCCTTTCCTTCCTCTCATGAGCCCCATACTTTCTCCCCGTCCCCTTCCCTTCCCTGACCCGTGCCACTAGCAACATTGGTCCGTGCCTTGCCGTCTCCTCCAATGCGATGGGCGGCCAGCGCGATGCGGGTGGAGAGGAGGATAAGTGGAGGTCGCGGCATGCAGAGAGAGGAAGGGGTGACAGTGAGAGGAGGAGAGGGAGAGGATCGGGGTGTAACCAGGAGGTGGTGAGTCGCTCGTGTGTTCCACCTACAGAGGAGGCTTCGTCGGGGCGCGAGGATGTTCACCGGAGTGTAGGGAAGGTCGCCGGGGGCTGTGCTAGTTACGCAACCCCTTCCCTTTCCTCCGTTTGGTGTTTTGTTGATAGTAGGATTATTTGCATGAAAATCAAGATAATGCATGAAAAATTGTAGAAAAATCATGAAATGAATGGGAATGTGTTGTATTGCATGAGAATGTAGAGATCATGCGGTTAGGATTCATGTTTGTGGGGAAAATGTGATTTTGGGGTTGAAGGCTACAATGGCCATTCTTGAGCCACTTCCCCGTTTGATTTTCGTATGAATTGTGTGGTTGATGAAATCATGAATGGTTTGAGGGGTTTTGAAGTAGACTTGAGGGTCAACACCCCATGTTTTTATGGAAATTTATGATGCATGTTTGGGGGGTCTGATCGGGACTCCCACTTGGGGCGATTTTACACTGCCTGAACAGGGGTGTGCCTGTCTACGGGGAATTCGGTATATCGAAAAAATTCGGTATGTTGAAATCCTAGCAGATTAGGCCAGGACCCAGGTTTCGGTAGACCGAAATTTTCCGATCGACCGAAACAGGGGGTTTCGGTATACTGAAAAAATTTGGTATACCGAAACAGGAAATTTCGGTATACCGAATTGAAAATTTGGTATGCCGTTTTTGCCCTGACTTTTAAAGGTTAAAAGGTGATTTTTAATTAATGTTAAGAGGTTGTTGTGGTATGGTGGGTTAATGTGAATGTTGTTTGCCCTGTGTAACAACATGGAGGCATGTGGAACCCCAAACAAATGGATTTGGGTGTGGTTTTGGGTTTTGACCCTACAAATGAATGAAAAGATGGTTTTGTGTGGTTTTTGGGCTTGA
>JAMKQA010001456.1:0-19722 GCA_024699735.1 Posidonia australis
GTCCTCGTAAATTTTCTTACGAGGATTTTGCTAGGAAATTTACTCGCAATTGAAATTTAACGATGATGCATATAGTGAGGACTTATTGTCCTCGCAAAAGCCATTAGCGAGGAAATTGCGAGGACATTGGGAGGACTTAGCGAGGACATTTGTCCTCGCGATTTTCTGTTTTTCTAGTAGTGCAATCAAGGGCGTCAACATGAGTGGGCACGACGATGACCTTCATCAACCCCAAAACCTCCATCCACAGTTTCTAGCGATCACGATGGGATTTGTTTAAGCCAACCCTCGTGCAATGTAAGTCAGTTTCTCCCTTCTTTTCATTTATTTGTTGATGAGGTATAGTTTTCAGGTTTGGTAGTCGTGTATTTAGGCTTTCATGATGACTAGACCTTCTTATTGGGTTTTTTAGGAATTAGGGAATTTGCATCTCTAGCTGCTTGCAGTCTCGACATCGAGTTTCATCACTTTAGAAGCGACGACTCAAATCAGCGCCTCTTTCGTTGACGTCGAGATCTATAGACCGTTTTCTCTACAGGCCTATCATTTTTTTACTGTCTATGTTTTTTTAGGCCTGTAGTAGCAAAATAAAAAATAAAAACAAATATATCTTGTTCACTTGTATTTTATTTTTTAAAAGAATTGTAGGCTTATTTTCTGTCCACCAATAGGGTGGAAACCAATTATTTGACAGTAGAGTCGTGGTTCCTTAAGGAATCTCTCTTTAACTAGAATAATCAAGGTGAGTGAACCAAACCAGCACAAGTAGCACTCCCTTGCTCAACTTTTGGTTGTGATAGTTAGATTGGGACCTTATGGTGTCTTAAGGAAATATTACTGACTCCTCCTTTCTCCCTGAGTCAGTAATATACCTTGATAGATATCGGATACTTGATTATTTTGTGTTTATCTATTGCTTTATGATTTGCTAGGAAACCGACCCTAAGGACAAAATCCTAGGTTGTGGGTCCCTCTTTAAAGAGACAAACCAACAGCCTAGGTTCTCTTGAGGGACCTACCAAAGGTCCAAGAGTGATATCTGAAGAGTCAAAATCCCACTATGTAACCCTATAATCCCAAGGAAAGCCTTACCCCCTTGGCTTAAAAGCCCTATAAGTAGAGGGAAAACAGGATTAATTAATCAATTAATTAACTATTTTAACAAGTAAAATCCACATTTTGTTTAAAAACCTGTTTGTGACGTGTAGTTTGTCCAAGACAGATCTTGACTTTTGGAAGGACAGGCACACTAGCTGCCTATTTGACCTACGTCGCTGTTCACCATCAACTTAATCAACGATGAGTCCTAATGCCGTCCCCAAAGGCGATGTCATGTAGACCACGTTCTGGGTGCCTTGTCTAAGGGTGGTTTATCCGTGAATGCATCTAGAGGTTACATGGACATTAAAGAAGTAACTTTAGGCCTTCATTTACTTTATTAGACAACGTTGTAATCATTTATTTTCCTTTGTATTCCATTTGCATTAGAGTTTGTATTTTTTTCATTTTTTTTAGACACTTGAAATAGGTTAGAAGTAGAGTTGTAAAGAGTTTGTAGATTTCTTTCCAAGTACCTGTAATATTCTGAGAAGAGGATCCACATAGGAAGGCTGGTCTGTGATGGAAGAAGCACTTTATTCACACACTAGCTACTCCAACATGTTAGTCACCTCAACGTCTACGGCTCAAGCAAACAGCTCCACCGATCAACATGGTTTCTCTTCAATACCCTAGTGTCGTCCAAAAGCTAGTCTTTTAGAGAAAGCGGAAGAGAAGAGGGACAAGTGGTGAGCCATTCCCAACCTTGGAGTGTTCCACCATTGTAACACCCCAAACCCGTGCACGCTACCAAAACACAGTATCAAGCATAATTACACTAATTACAGAAATATCAAATAACTGTAACAAAGGCTCACCTCTAGGATCACAATGAGCAGCTAGAAGCTCCAATTCCTGCACCGAAACTCGACTACACATGGTCTGCACCTGAAAACCAAATAAGCACGCGTGAGTGACATCTAAGTCACCCAGTACGCGCCCCAAACATACAAACCACAAAATCTCGACAAAACCGTAAAAACTCATTTTTTTTATTCTTTCAAAACTTGGTTTTATTTTGAAAAACCTCTTTCCTTTATTGGAAATCATTTGGGAATTTAATCCTGATTCCATGCTCTTTTCTTTTCTCAAAACATTTGGAAACTCATTCCAAAACCACATTCTTTTTCAAAACGCACTTTTGCATTTTCCTTCAAAACCTTTGGAATTCATTTTCCAAAACATATCTTTTCAACACTTGGGATCTCTTCCCAAAATCACACTTTCAAATTCACATTTCTGACCAGATCTAGCCTAAAACACAATGCCTCATGGGCTCAAAGCCAAATCATAAATACAGGCTGGCAACAGGTAAAAAGACCATTATCATTTCATTTCAGGATTTTAGGACTATTTCATCAGTCTAGTCCTAACCAAATCACATTTCTTTTCTTTATTCATTCTACTTTTATTTACTGTTGTTACCTTGATCAGGGGTAACCAGACACACAAGTAGTAGACTCTACCTTCCTGCACTGTCGCTATGAAATTTCCCGTGCGGGATGTCACCGCCCCGGCCAACCGGCCTCAATTTCATTTTCATATGTACATGGGGATACGTCTCTGTCTGACGCCCTAGTCGGTGACCCAAACAACTAGGTCCAATGACCTAGGCTAAGCCTACACCATCGGTGATCCGAAAAACTAGGCTCAAAAGCCCAGGCTCAGCCTACACCGCTAAGAGCTCGGTGACCCAAACAACTAGGTATGAAAACCCAGGCTCAGCCTACACCGTTGGTGACCCGAACAACTAGGTATGAAAACCCAGGCTCAGCCTACACCGCTATGAGCTCGGCAACCACATTATTATTGTTCCATTTCAAAACTCTTTGAATTTTCTTTCAAAACCATTTCCATTTCATTCCATTCTTTTCGTTGCAGGACTCTATCTCCTTGCAACCCTTGACCCTCCACTGGGGTCCCAATTCAAGCCATGAAAACCATGCTTAAAATCATAAATTGGGTCTCATGCCCAAAATCACATAAAACCATCCTTCTCATTTATTTATGTGATCAAAACCCAAAATCACACCAAAATCCATTTGTTTGGGTTCCACATTCCTCCATGTCATTAAATGGGAAAACATTATCAACACATGCTCAAAATACCATTAAAACCATTTATCCATCATTTAAAACCACATCAGTACATACCAGGTTCAGGGCAAAATCAGCAGACTGAATCTCTAGATCGGTATACCGAAGATCCCTGGTTCGGTATACCGAAGATTTTCGGTATACCAAAAATACCTGAATCGGTCTGTCGATATCAGGTATCTAGCTTAATTTGCTAGGATTTCGGCATACCGAATTCCTCGAAGGCAGGGCACACCCTTGTTTCCAGCGGCGGAATTCGCCCAAGGTGGGAGTCCTGATCAGACCCCCCAAACATACACTATAAATTACAAGTAAATCACGGGGTGTAGACCCTTGAGTCTACTTCAAAACCGCACAATCCATTCATGATTCCATCTACCATACAGTTCATACAAAAATCATAAGGGGAAGAGGCTCAAGAACAGCTACTGTAGCCTTCAACCCAAAAAATGCGTTTTCCCCACAAATACCAATCCTAACTGCATGATATCTACATTCTCATGCTATATGCCACATTTCCATCATTTCATGATTTTTCCACAATTTTTAATGCATTATCTTGATTTTTCATGCAATTAACCCATTATTAAGGAGACACTAAATGGAGGAAAAGAAAGGGGGTCGCGTACCTCTTCGGCGGCCCACGCGACTCCGGCGAGTTCACCGTACCCCGGTGTCGCCTCGGCGAAGCTCCGGTTAACCTCGGCCCCTGGTGGAAGCACCCACACAGACCCTCCTCATTGGTCCCAAATCTAGGTGACTATGCATCCTCAAATCAGACTCCACATTGGTCCTAAATCACAAACAGGTGTACAAAAAGCCAACGACAAGCTCACACATCCAAGAAACAACAGATTATCCATTAATAAACCATTTAATCATTATTACAATTAATTACATGGTTTACAGTTAAAAATGGATAATCAGGCCCAGATGTCACAACCATCGATCAACTCACATTAATTTTCCGTAGGAACGTCCAATCTAGCCCACCAATTCAGGACCCATCATAACCCCTCTAGTCCACAAGTTTCAAGTACCCATGGTCCTTTCTCTCCATATCACTAGGGCCAATTAGCCACACCTCCCTTGGGAAACACCTATACAGTGCCACTAAGCCAAACAATAAGTTTCCCAACACAAGGCTCGTTAACATAGTCCTCCATACAATACCCTATAACCCCAACCAACACTTCTACGCAACAAACTACATGCACTCTACCAAGCTACCACTCACATCATTACTTAGGGGCAACTCAGTCGCTGCTACCACCTTTAGCCATGCAATCCCAGTAAACTCCAGCTCAACCCTCGTTCCTTCCACAATATGGTATCCTCAGCAATAACAGTTCCACTATGATCAAGGGTATCAAGGCCAGGAGCGGTCAACCATTCAAGGACTGGATGTCAAAAGAATGATCTTAGAGGCACCGGTTGAAGCAGGGGTTACATGTAAAGCACCGGTCGACTTTGATACATCAAAGTTCCCTCCTTTCATTCTGTTGCCTTGATTTAAAATGCCGAAGATGCAAAAGTACAATAGGATGGGCGATCCACGGAATCATCTGGCTACATTCACTATGGATGCCCTACCCTACCTACATGACAACAAGCTAACAGTCTTACTCCTCTTCAAAAGCCTCGAGGGAGAAGATTGAGGTGCTTCAACATGCTACCAACATATGACCTCAATGACTTCAAGATTGTGCTGGAGAAGTTTCTACAGTAATATGTCCATCGCATCTAATACATGCCCACCATAAGAGACTTCCTCGCCAAAAAGATGAGATCAGATGAGGACTTTGTCACCTATGCCAGTAGATGGAGAGATATGGTTGCTAGATCTGAATGTTACATCCTTGAGGACCAAGTAGTCGGGGTCATAGCTCGAAACACTACTGGAGCGCTTAAGACAGGCCTACTGATGGGTGACTTCCAAACGTACTTCCAGCTGTACGATCGCGCCACAAGAGTCCTCTGCAAAAAAGAAGACTTACAATTCCTGGAGTTCGAAGGATGGAGCAATAAGAAGACCATCGACTACACATTTGAAGGCGTCATAGGCAATATGGCTCTAGTCCAATACCAGGGTCAGCTAGTCCAATGCCAGGGGCAGACTCAACCAATGTGGCAACAACATCAGCCTCAACAACCTCAGTGCCAATAGCCTCCGAACTACCAAGTGTATGCCCAACTAGGGCAATCAAGCAACCAACACCAGGTGCAACAATAGAGGTAGAGGAGCTATAACACCGTCCCTCCACCCTAACATTACAGACCCAAGAGGCAGAGCTATCCCCCACTTCTAGAGCTGCTCCTCGATGTTTTCAGAATGTGGGTGGAGAGTGGAGATTTGCAGCCTCCAGCACCTACCCCAAACACTCTCAATGTAGATTTGTCCAAGTATTGCCCATACCACTAAAAGGATGGGTATACTCTTGAGGAGTGCTTCATAGTCTAGGACAAGATCAATGATTTGAATGATCAGGAGGAAATCACATGGACCAAGTTTAAAGTGAGACTGAGGGCAAAGTAATCCAAAATGCAGATCCATCAGGACCCTATGCTCAATCACTTAATAACCCATATGGAGGCCGAGGATGTCTAGTCAACTATTCAGTCGAAACAGATATTCATCCAGCACATACAAGCGGAATTTGAGTAGCCAATTGAAGACTAAAAAGAACTAAATGCACCAGCAAGCCCTACTACAGAGATAGGGATAGATGAGGACTTGGATGAGTTCTAGGGAAATACAGTGGAGATACAGGATGACAACACATGGTGTAACGCCCCGAACCCGAGCACGCTACCTAAATAGCATTAAATCGAATTACAATAATTAAACGATTAAAATAATCAGGAAGGGTCAAACAACTACCCAAGTACGACGTGTGGCTAGTGGCTTTGGAAATTTGAGCATTGGAATCCAGACTGCACTCCAATAGCTACCCACCTGAAAAGCCAAAAATGTAGACAACAAAACATGCATGAGTGACATCTAAGTCACTCAGTACGTGACCACGCGAAAACCACGACAAGACCACCAAAAACCTCAAGAAAACTCTTTATCTTGGCTAGACAAAACCAAAACCAGGTTCATCGGTAATTACTCAAAAATCAGTTCACAAAAACATGGAATCTCGTTCCAAAAGTCAGAAATCATTGGGAATCCCTTTCCCAAGACCTTTCCTTCTCAAACACTTTCTCTTTTATAAATCAAGGCATATTAAATCATTTATGCATCTTGCGAAATCACATTCTCGACCAGACCCAGCCCAAAGTAATAAAGCCACACATAGCTTAAAATAGTAAATCCACATTTGACTGGCAACTGACTCCAAACCATAACTCATCTTGGTACACAACACTACCAGTATGGTCCTCTCACTACGTGGATTTGGAACAACAACACAAATTCATTCTCATAAACATTTGGGTTTTTCTCATAAAACCTCATTCCAACTCATTTTATCTTGGAATTGTTTCCTTATTTACCTCATGTCATTTACATGGATTCACTATCATTAACACATGTTTAAAACATCATTAAAGCATTTCAACCCATTTTATCAACATTTTCCTAAATATTGATCAATATGGGCTTGGGTCTTGATTCAACATACCGAATAGGACCGGTCAACCAAATCAGGGCCCTGAGCCTAGAACAGTCGTCCGAAGATCTTGCTTGATCTTCCAAATTTCCCTGGTTTGGGCGATCGAAACATTTCAGTAGTTCAAATCTTTATTAGTATTAAGTTTCCCTACCAGACTTGTTGATTGAACTTGGTTGATCGTCCAAAATCTTCTGATTTGGTTGACTAAAACCTTTAGGTCGTCCGAAGCAGTGGCTCAAGGGACCCATTTTGAGACATTTCAACATACCAAATTCAGTTCGGCATGTCGTTTTTTGCTATTGCAGAAAATGATCCCCAGCCCAAGCCAACCCTTCTCCCCTACCAGGGAGTTAGGGGTGGACCCAACAAACATGTCTCATAAATCACAAGTACAACACATGGTGTAGACCTCCAAGTCTACTTCAAAACCCCCCAATCCATTCATAAAACCATTAAGCATGTTGTTTTACTGAAAATCACCAAGGCACAAAACACATATGAAGTCATTGTAGCATGCATTCGATCTAATCCTTTAAAACCCACAAAATCAACATGAAATTGCTAGATCTCGTCACATTCACATCATGCATTCCATTCCAACATTCCTATCATTTTTCCATGATTTATCATGCTTTCATCATGAATTTAAGCCATTTAAACTAAAACACATAATAGAGAGGGAGATAGGATGCATACCTGCCGACTCTCTGGCAATTCACCTCCTCCTCTGGTGCCCTCTGGCCTCGGACTAGCTCTGGTATTGCTCTTGGCCCTCCGATGCAACTCCTCCTCTCATGGCAAAGGCTCTCCTCCTTTGGCCCTCACAGACGGCCCTCTTTCTCTCCCTCGCTCTCGCACAGCTCCTCCCCTCCAAGACTACTAGCCCTCTTATCCTCTTTGCCCTCCTTGTCTCTTACACCTCTGCCACCTTGAAATCTTGCTGGTCTATCAGCCTCTGCCAAGACAACCATGGGAAGGGACGGGATAAGCAGGGCTATCGGGCATAGGGAGCACGGGCCATGGAAGGGAAAAGGAAGAGGGAAGGGGGAGCTTACGTGAGTGTGGAAAGAAGGAGAGAAAAGAAAGAAAAGGGCACACAAATCGACAAGGACTATGCCCTATTTGACTGAGTCCATGCGGGACCTACATGCACACACATGAGCACACACAAAGAGCTAGAGAACCACACAATCTGCGAAACAATCCCCACAAAGCCACAAACAGCCACAATGATACTAGATTATCCATTAATAATCCACATCCAAAATAATACAATAAATTCATGGTTTACAATTAAAATGGATAACCTAGCCCAGGTGTTACACATGGTAGGAAGATGCTCTAGTACCAGATGAACCTGCCCAAATAATTGATCTGGAGGACATGCCTATATACGATGAATATGCAGATTCAGACTGGTATGAAATATAGGCCTCGCTCAACATTCTATGCCAACATCTATAGTACCCTCAAGTAGTCTGTGCTAGAGATGAGCCTCTTCCCAAGCCTCCAGACCTTATGGAAAGAGTCACAGAAGAGCACCTAGCGATGGTCAACTATGAAGGTGGCCGAACAAGTCCAAATAGAGGTGCATATGTTCAAGAGGACCAAGCCACTAGGGCAGATTGGAAGAGATGGATCATGAGAAATCCAACCACTCTCCCCACAAGTCTAGAACTAGGTGCAAACTGAAAAGATGCGCCACCAACACTTCCATGTTCTATGCTAGGGATAGGCTCCTACAACCGCCTGATAGGTATATTCCTTCATCTGGAAGGGGGTATGAAACTCAATCGAGCTGGATTAGAGGCATGGTTAACTCATTTTCAAAAAGTTGTAAATAAGACATTTAATTTCTTTTCTTGTCTTGTCTTTATTTATTTTCTTTGAATGCTAGGCTAAATTTAGCATCGACAATAAAAAATACAATAATAATAATTGATGAGTGTAAGTTACACTCGACCACTTAGGGCATTAAATAGAGTTGCCAAAATATTATCCAAAGTCTTTAAGTAGAGAATGTAACACCTAGGGAAGTCCACCAATGGGGTAGGATGACCTGAATACATCTTCAGATCTTTGGAAGTTACTCATATTGTAGGAGTACACCCTTAATCAACATGCTAAAGCCTAAAGAGAGCCCAAGATCTAGTACCAGCTAAGGAAGAGAAATGTCTCTCACATAGAAAGGAAGGTGAGCAACTAGGGAAATCCAAACCTTGTCCTACACACGAACACCTTGCACGGGGAGGTAAGAGTAATGCAGGCTCAAAGCTTAGACATAGCATAAAAAGCCGCTTGCCTTGTATAGCGTGGCATCCTAGCATAAGTCCAAGAAGGTAGTGATGGATGAGCACACTGGAATAGAATAACTTAGAAAGTGCCCAAAAGAGGAGAGTGCATGTAAAATCGAGTACGTTGTTATAGCATAAATCTGGAAGGTAGTGATGGATAGGTACTCAAAATGAGGTGAGGAAATAGATGAGTAGGTGTACTATCATAGTGTAAGCTCGGAAGGCAACACTGCGCAAACACTTATAGAGAAACAACAAGAAAGGAGAACCCTAAAAGAAAAGAAAATAAAAAGGAAAAGAAAGGAAAGAAAAGCCAAAAAGAGAAATAAAATCCTTGGGAAAGCTACAAGTGCATTAGGGCCAAACATTAGCGAGTGGTACTAAAGCTATAGCCAACACCAAGAGTTTGCTGTATCTCGAGTCTCCCCTACTCTTCCATCACATAAGCAAGGGTAGGAAACCCTAGAAGCTCAAGGACTGAGTAAATAAAGGAGACATTAATCAACTAAGGCCAGTATGAAGTCCTAAGTTCTCAAAAGAATAAAGCATGGTAAAAGGGATGACTCTCTCACCATGGATAATACAAGGTGGTAATGCTAAATGTATAAGAGAGGGTTGTGACTACAGTCATCATCATCATAAGAAAACCAAAACAAATTAGAAAATCCAGAAAAAAACCAAAAAATTGAAAAATAAAAAAAAACAAAGAAATTAGAAAACTTAAAAATCCAAAACAAAAACAGAAAACCCAATAAAAAAACCAAAAAGATCAAATAAGTAGTGTCATCTACTCTACATGCAAGTGAAAATTTAGTAAGTAGGGAAATTATAACTTGTTTGGCCGATGATGCAACAATTGACTCTTCCAGATTGAAAGTTGACATCCTACTCAAGCATGCCTCCACGACTTGGGAGTGTTTTCTCTACAATGACATTGTCATGTAGTGATCTTTAGAGCATCTATGGATGACTCACAATCTGTGTCCACTAGAGCTGAGGTTAGGACTAATTCCCTCCACTTAATTCGGAATATAGGGGAAATAAAGGATAGCACTACGACACCTTTCCTAGGCAAGAACAACTTAGCTGACCCTTTTGAGGTAAGAAAAGGTACACCTTTGATTACTAACATGTATTGTTGAGTGCGCAGGTAGAAATCTTACTAGGTGTTAGTACATCAAGTCTCGCCATGATTGATGAATGAACTCACACCTTTGGAGTTCATATAGTGTATGCAGACACAGTACTAAAACTAAAAGGCAGACCTCGATTTGGCAAAGAAAGACTTTACTCCCTCACTCGATTCTTTACTCATAGAACTCCTTTACTTGCCAAGTCGAGAGTATCAGTTATACTCAAGGACGAAAAACACTTGACCACAATGAATTGCATCCATGTATTTTGCATATGTCTATATGGTTTGGGATTAACCGTACCCCACTGGCCTAACCTACCATATGGACCATTCATTGCATTATGTGTTGACTTTGCTACCGCATTGTTTGCTTGAATCATGCATTAGTTTTCATGTCATTGGAAGTGGAGCACGAATGGAGCATTGTTCTTTAGGAGTGTTAGAAACATTTAGAACTTGTGATCCTCCTAGAATCAATTCAAGTCCCACCTATCCTTTTAAATATTCCAATCCGAGCAAGTTCTCAAATAGGAAGCCACAACCATTTCATTTTTATTACCTTTTTTCTTTTCGATCGGTGATAGGGTAATCTTCCCATGACCATCCTTAGTTTCCGCCCCGTTGAAGTTGTCTCTACATGGTTGACATAGTCTCGACACTGGTTGCGATACATAGCTCCAAAATCGACTTGATCCCCTTATGCCTAAGCCTTCAATCTAATGGCATTTTAATCGAACCACTTGGCTGTGCGACCATGTCCCGGAATCGTGTCTATTCACTCCTTTTTCACCACCTAGCTATGTGATAATTTCTTGAAACCAGGTAGGTCCTGTGGATGGGGAATGGAGTGTTGATGAGGATCGTCATGACGTTCAATCACTTCGACACCCTTTGTGATCGCCACTTGCTGATTTGCTTTTGTTGATTGACAAGGCACCTTGCAGGAGCTATGGTTGATGTGGTTGTGTGTGTTCTTGGTTCATTGGATCGGTGACAGGATCTCGTCCAATGGCATCCTCGTGCTATGTAGTATTCCTTTCCTTCAAAATAAACAACAAAAAAAGAGAAAATCTGGATTAGACTAGGTGTAGTAAACGAAATCAGAAAGATAAAAATGAATAACATGAATCATAAACTAATACTAACTGAGGATGGTCCCCGTATGCATTTGTCATGGGCTAATCTATGTGATGCAATGGATTTATGTTAAAAAGAAATGTAATAATTGGAAGAATACTCCCTTCACCCTCACACGTTGTGGAGTGGATGAGGAAGTGGAGGCCTGATAGGGCTTCAGAGTGTGCTTTGGCTTGGATAGAATGATCTCTGGGATCTAGGTTTCCATGGAGGACTAAGACATGGAGGAGTGGATGAAGCTCTCTCTCTTCCTTTCAGGATCTCTCTTTAGGATTTGAATTGGCTCCTTTGGATTTTCAAAATGCATCCCCCTAGAGTTTTGAAATTGTCCCCCACCTTTTTCAAACTCTTGACCTAGGGGGTCTATTTATAGGATTTGGGGGTTCCACATCTCATCAATAACGAGTGGAAGATCAACGACCAAGATCAAAATTGCAAATATAGCAAAAAGTTCCCTTATTAGATCTAGTCTCCTATTTGAGAGGCAACAAAATCTAGTTGCTGATCACACAGGCATCGATAAACTAATGTAGACACCCTACTTTGGCAGCCACTCGCTGGTGGAATTCTTTGAAAGAGCGCATCGATGGCAATAAGGCACTTTCCCACACCAAAACCCATTTCACACCCCAAAACCAACCCTAACACCCTAAACTTAGCCCAAAACCATTAATCCACCATAAACTTATCCCCAATACCAGGCCTAAGTCCTTGATGCTCCAGCAATCAAGTAATAGCCATAGGTCCAGCCTAGCAGATCCTGCTCTGGCCTAGCAATCCGACCATCATGGCTTGATAGTGCAGGTGGGATGCACGGAAAGATCAGGGATTAAACTACTGAGGCTGGATTGGTCTTTTCACTCAGTGTACCATCAATCTGCCTCTTGTCAATGGATGACATCAATCTGGGTGTGCTCCATGGATTTCCTGGACCATCCAACCCCTTTACCTAATCCTATTTACCATCCAATCCTGGCTTGATTAATTCAAAACTCTACATCATTAATCCACTTTTGAATCAACGACCACCCACACTTCCTTCCCTCTATAAAACCAGACCTCACATCCAATGACTCCTCCTCTTGGACCTTTGGCCTCTTTGGGCTCCCTACTCCATGCAATAGTTGTCCTTGAGCAAAATCTCCACTTCAACCACCATTTCCAGTCGCCACTTCATCACCTCTGGCCACCCAACGATCACAACCATCCCCTCATGGCCTTGCACCTTTGCACTACGCTAGAGCACATCCAACTCTTCCTGCAGAGCCTTCCCTCTCACTAAAGCACCTCCACACATCCATTGACTGTCCATCTCTGTCCTTCCACCCACATAGTCGACCGAAACCTCCACCACCCTTCCATCACCTACAAACCACTAACAAGCTACATCATACCCCACATTACACACCTGAGCAGTCCATCAACGTCGCCATGCCCCTCTAGACCTGCCTCTGTAGCCGTAGAAGGCCAACCACTAGAGAAACATCGAGTCGTCACTAGAAGGGACAATCCACCATCCATAGGTACACTCCTCCCCCTACTGTGTGTGTTTTCATTTCCTTCATGTCTTCCTTGCATCATTGCATCATTGCATCATTTTATGCATATTTTGTCTGCATTTTCACGTCATAACCATACACTACATTTCATACACTTGTCATCGGTGATGGGTTTTGGTGAGCTTGAAAATGGCCAATGGCTTGTGTGCTCACTCGCCTTCGATCTTAGATTGGCTCCATCTTCCTCCCTCTTCTATCAGTCTTCCCTGGTTCATTCGACGCTCCCTGCCGCCTATATGGTCGGCCTAGCTCAAGGATGCTGGCAGTTCGGAGGGAAGACAGTGGAAGGTCCTCATGTCATCCACTTGCATCCATCCTGCATCCAAGCATTCATCTTCATCCCTTTGTACCTCTGGAAGCCATGGATTGTGATGCTGGAGCCTCTAGTTGGAATCCACAATTGAGCTTGCTAGCGAAACTCAATTTTTGGTGAGGTAGATGGGTGAAGCTGTCCACGTGACTTTGTCAACACCTAGGCGTCTAGGTACATTCTCCTGCATACACTCTAGCTTCCCATGCATTGAGCATTCATCAATCATCCATGCACTTGCATCTGGAGCAATGTAAAGTTCGTTGTTCTATGCTGTATCTAGCAATCACATACTGAATGCATGGAAGACGGGAGTGGGCCAGACGTGCGATTTGGACAAGCATCTGACTGATCTCCCATGCATCTTGTCTCCCTGTTTTCTCTTTGATCATGCATTGAATTCTAAGTTTTCCTCATATATCTACATTTCCTCATTTGCATTGCATGTTTTCTCGCATTCTCCCGCATCCATTCATTCATAGGGTGATGATGTTTACTATGTTGAATCCTTTTGACCGACGGTCCAGGGCACACATAGCACGGCTGAGCATTAGTTTACATTAATTTCCACCACACTCATATTAATGCATCATCATGACCTATAGCATATATCCTTTTTAGACTTAGCAATCATACATGATCATTCACATTGGCGACACACAAGTAAGTGATTAGCCTAGAAAGACCGACTTCTTGGACGTATAGGGGTGCCTAACACCTTCCCCATGTGTAATAGGAGTCCTTACCCTTTCTCAGGCCGACCAGGACCAATGTGTTACATTCATTAGGCACAGAGCATGCACACATTCATTTGCATTCATTTATGATGTTTTCTCGCATTTTTATGCGTCCGATTTTCCTTGCCTTTTTGGTTTTTAAAAGATTAGGCGGTGACTCCAATTTGTCCTTATCTTTCTTTGCTTTTTTCTTTGGTGTTTTCGAGTCAAGTATCTTTCCTTGGATTCACCATCTCTGCTGTGACCTTATCGATTTTCATGTGTCTACACATATGAGGAGGTCAGTTCCGGCATGGTCACAGGAACTAGCAACTCCGTTGGGGATAGAAGACTCCGACTTTCATTTTCTAGCTTTTTGCTTGTTTACTTTCTTGTTGCCATTTGTGTGCATTTATCATTACATGCTTGCTACATGCCTCTTGCTTGCTGAGTGTTTTCTTTGACACACTTGCTATGCCACAACACATGCACATGCCATGTTGCTTGCCCTTAGATGTGATGGATGTTTTCTGTTTTCACTATCATGTTAACACGACACGTACACATGCCATGATCCTACCTTTTGCCTGATGTATTCCTACTTCCTTGCCATACTGTGGGTGTTTTCTTCCCCTTTAGCACTTGCCATCCTAGGGAAAGTAGAGACGTGTTTGCTTCCTGTCACTGGCTTAACATAAAATCCATAATGTAAAAAAAAAATGTTAGGCAGAACTAGAGACTTCAGTGCACTCTCTCTCCTATCCGGTTTAATAAAACTTGCAAGTAAAAGCCAATAAAGCATATCGCATGTATGAGTATTTTAGAAGCATGCATCTTCTTCTCTTTTATACCCACCCATATTCTGTGATGAACATCTCCGATCTATCGTTCTATTGCTATTAGTGTAGGACAGGATGCGGATTTGTTCCCCCTTGTCTAGGGTTGTGTCGTTGTTAGTAGAGGGTATAACCCATGCTTTGGTAGGGTCGAGACTCCTAACGCACCACTGTTCTTTAGTTTTGGCATGGGACGGAACCTTACTTTCTAGCCTGTGTCTAAACCCAAACCCAAACCCAAACCCATGAGTGAGTCCTGAGTGTTTGGCCCCACTCGGGATATGCATTGTGAGAGAGTGCATTTTAGGACATTCATTGCATTGCGTGCCCTGCATGCCACCTTAATAATTTGCATTTGTGTTCATATCCTTGTCCAGGTTCTGATACCTATTGTCCTCACTTGCTTTCCACAGGTAGCTTGTGCGAGGTTCTTGGTCAGGAGCTCGAGTGTCTTTGTCGTGAGTGGCCTCGCACGGTCTCTTTCCTCTATCCCTAAGCTAGCATTGCTTCTGACCATAGCTCGTCCTCTGGTTCGTGCCTCCTTTTTTCGTCGCAGCCCTGTTCTCACCCACTTGCAGTCTGCTATGGCCCAACAAATCAACGAGTCTCTTTCAGTTGTTTTAGAGGAGGTCCCAACTTCGGTCCCTTTGTCCCTATCTATTGTTTCTACTAGTCCTTCCTTCCTTGTGCACCACTCCTGCGCAATCGAGGATTCCACCCCTCCTATTTCGGGACAATAGCAGGCCCCAATCAAGCAAGAGTAGGTCATCGAGACTCCTTCAGCGGTCGACTCCCAAACTCTAGAGGTCTCACCTGTCGTCCCTTCCCAGGGCCTTCCGCTTAAGGGATCCATTCAGTCATGGTTGCCTCTTCTAGAGGGTCTCTTCTTGTTGCCTCTGCTATTTTCGTGCCCCCGGTCACATCTATGCCTTCAGTGTCTGGCCCACTGATTGACGGATCCTCTGCCATGCAAGCACAACATCTACTGGCTCTTGCACAGAAGCTTCAGGACATGGCTCTTGCTCACCTTCCTCCATTTGTTTCCTTTTTGCCGACCCCTAAGTTTCAGGTGTGCCCCACTTCAGCCCTATTGGCACACTTCACCCCACCAGTGCCCTCTCCATCGCCTCAGCTCTTCATAGCTCAAATAATGGCAACACCTTCCCTACCTCCTGCACTCATACAACACTTTACACAACCTTCTTCACCATCACCTGATGGCCAGCCCTTTGGCTTGGCAGGAGTACAACATTCTTCATGCCTGTTGCTCGATGCTGTGTTGGTGCCACAAGTAGTGCTCCCACACTTTGCACCATGCACAACACAACATCCTTCCCATCCATCTTTGCATCATACTCAGGCCACTGCATACATCATAGCACCACCACACATTGCATCCTTGCAAGGGTATGCTGGCCCTCATGTTTCAACACCAAGGAGTATGAGGGTCGATTCGAAGGAGCGCTTATGCGTGACCCATACGACATTCGTGGAACCTACCTCAGCTGTAGTATCATCAACGACAGCAAGCTTAGATACCCTCTTTTCTAGGATGGATGATCAAGAGATGGCACTTCATCAAGTGCAGGGTAGGGACCACCAGTATTACTAGTTCCGAGACCTCTACTACTTCATAGAGGTGGTACTTCCTCTGAATTTCCACATCTTAGAATTCAAGAAATACAATGGTATAGGATACCCTATATTGCATTTGAAGGTGTTCTACAGAGACCTCGCGTAACTTTAGGGCGATGAGAGGCTTTTGATGTGCCTGTTCCAGAAGAGTTTGATCGGGCCAGCCCTCACGTGGTTCATTTCATTGGACATGATCGTCATCAGGACATGGAACGACCTTAGCCACGTGTTCTTGGAGCAGTACGCCTTCAACCTTGACTTGACTCCTAAGCACGAGGATTTGGTTGCAATCTAGTAGAGACCCCACAAACCATTTGGGGAGTACATTGGTCGCTGGTATGCACTAGCCTCTCAGGTCAAGGATATGCCCTCAAACGAAGAGTCTGTAGACACGCCATTTTGACAGCCACTTGCCGTAGATTTCTCCTAGAGAGTGTGCTCCAGTGGTAACGAGGCATTTAACCACTTCAAAACCCATTTTCACACCAAAATCCACCTTACACCCCAAAACCAAGCCAAAAACTCCAAATCCAACCTTAACACCCTATTTCCAACCTACACACCATTAGTCCACTATAGACCTATCCCAAATACCAAGCTCCAAGCCCATGGTACCCCAACAATCAAGTGATAACTACAGGTCCAGCCCAGCAAATCTTGCTCTAGCCCAACCATCTGACCACCGCGGCTCGATAACGCGGGTGGGATGCACAGGTAGGATGCGCGGAAAGGTCAGGGATTAATTGCTGAAGGCTCGATTGGTCTTTTCACTTAGTGGACCACCAATCCACCTCTTCTCGTTAGATGGCATGGATCTTGGCGTGATCCTGGATTGTCCTGGACCATCAAGCCCCTTTACATAATCCTAATCCCCATCAAATCCCACCTTGATTAAATCCAAACCACTCCTATTAAACCACATTTGAATCCAACGACCAAGCCACCCTTCTTCCCTCTATAAAACACCTCTCCCACGTCCAAACTCCGGCTCCTGGATCCTTGGACGTCCAACCTTGAGCTCTGGCCGTCCTTGAGCATAGCCACCCATTCCGGCCACCTCTTCCTGATTGCAATTATGTATGCAATGTTTATATGAAATAAATGAAAGAAAAAGAGGAAGATACTCCCTTCACCCTTGGTGCCTTGATGTGGGGGTTAGAGGAAGTGGAGGCTGGTTTACGAAGCTCTAGGAATGCACTTTGGCCGTAGGAAAAGGCTGGATCTCTGGGATCTAAGCTTTGATAGGAGGATTGGACATGGAGGAGGGGCTGGAAGCGCGCTCTCTGTCTCATGATCTCTCTCTCAAGCTCTCTAGTGTTTCTAATGGCTCCTTAAAAATTTTGAAGTGTCTCCCCTTGGGTTAAAGACCTAGGGGGTCTATTTATAGAATTTGGGGATTAGAGATCTTGCAAAGGCGAGATATAGATCAAGGACAAGGATTAAACTTGTAAAATATGGCAAAAAATCATTTTTAGATCTCGTCGCCTATGGGACAAGCGATAGAATTATTCAATCGCCGTTAGTACTGGTGATGCGATGATCGACACCGAATTCCATGCACGCGATGAATAAATAGTTAGCTGGCATGAAATTTGCCACGTAAGCTAGTCGCCAGTGCATGTGGCATCGAGCAACTAAAAAGGAATAAATTGCAAAATTAAGATCACAAATAATCAAATTACGAATCCATTAGCAGTGTGAACACAGTCAACACAAAAAAATCATTCTCGTAATTAAGAAATATTTAAAATATATTTCCAAATCCAAATCAAACTTAAAATGTTAAGTAAATTGAATTTGAAAATCCAATCTTCAATAATTACAAGAAAATATCAATTCAAATCATGGATAAATCTAATTTAGTTTAGATTCGTAATTATCTAGATTTTTTGATTTTATCTTTATTTTTTAGCATTATCATGAATTAAATATAAGCGGTAGCATTAAAATGTGATAACTTATCATAGAAAGCTCATTTTTTGCAAATAAAGATAAGTGTTCTTAATTATTAAGTCATCCAAAATTTGATAATTTCTTGGAATTATTTAGCACTTATAATGATTTATATGATAAGCACATATTTTTTAAATGTTGGAAAATTATAGAAATTATAATGATTATGGGAAAAATCATAATAACATTTATAAATATCCTAAATATTATATTAAAGCTCGGGACAACAAATTATATGAGAGAGAATGTCCAGGATTATAGTCACCTTCTAATGCAACGCCTGTAAAATTAATCGCCACTTTAGATGGCGACGAGTCTAGTTGTCTGTTAGACAAGCAACATCCCAGTCTTTTATAGATTACCCCCTTGTCTTTTATCTTAGTCCACAAAGGTGCAATAAAATCCGAAAAACTTTAGAGATTTCATGGGAAATTCTGGAAGATGGTTAGAGATCCTTAGCCATGTGATCTGGGGCACCTCAAGGGTTCCTATTCTAGGTGAACTCTAGGAAATGCGGAAATGGGATATTTATAGATGCCCCTCCTTGGAGTTGATCTTGGGACAAGATTAGCTCCAAGGTAAGAAAGATATCCCTATTGAGCATTTTGCTGAAATATGGAGCTTACTCTCAAACGATTCGCCACATATTCCAAAAAGTCTACACTTATTGGTTTCGGGACATGATCGCACAACCAAAAGGTAAGAAGATGAACTGACTTGGTTTTGGGACATGGTCGCACAACTGAGTGGTTCGATAAATTAAGGATTGCCATCTGTAGACACCCCAATTTTGTAGGTTTGCAAGTAGTCTCTTCTGGAAAGGACTTTTGGTTGGTGGGCTCTCAATTACTTTTCCCCAAGACCAACTTGATATCCTCACCTAATTTCATCCACAAAACCTAATCCAAAACCCTAAAATTAATTCAAAACCCTAAAACTAACCTAAACCTAATCCAAAATCCTAAATCTAATCCAAAACCCTAAACCTAATTCAAAACCTAATCCAAAACTCTAAACCTAATCCAAAACCCTAAACCTAATCCAAAACCCTAAATTTAATTCAAAACCTAATCCAAAACCATAAAAACCCTAACCCAAAACCCTAAACCTAAATCCTAAACCCTAATCAAAACCCTAAAACCTATAACAACCTATAACAACGTTAACCACTTCCCACTCCAACATAACAACCTCTAACTAGTTATAACAACTTCTAACAATCTATAACAAACCTTAACCACTTCCCACTCCACCATAACAACCTAACCACCTATAACAACTACTGTAAACACCCCAATTTTACCAATCTTGCAGGAGGGGTCTGTTGGCTGAGTT
>JAMKQA010001457.1:0-22266 GCA_024699735.1 Posidonia australis
TTTTTTTTTTCATATTTATTTTGACACGTTATCGGTTATCAAATTCCTGATTTATCCAGTTGTCAATCTTATATATGCTATAGAAGTTTGGCACATGAAAGTTCTGTAATGGATAATGGATACCATTTTGATAATTCTGTCCCTTTATTTACTTTTAGTTGTGGATACAAAGCTGAAGAGATTATGTTCTGTATCAGTGAATAAATAAAAGTAAAACTGCTTTTTCTAGCTCTTGTGGAATTTTCTTGTTAGGCTTATTGGTTATTCTAATCCTGGTTACATCTTTTGTGTTGCCTGTGTGGCTGTTCTATTAAAGTGACATTGTTAAACACTTGAACTGAAATATTGAGTGCTGAGTTTTTTGTATAAAGAAAGACCATCATTTTTGTGCAGGTGTTAAAATATCTTGTTGAAAGCAAAATACTTACACAAGAACAGATTAATATGATCCCCTCCTGTGCTGGAGTAGAAAGGTTAGTTAGCAAACTATGGTTGTGCTTGTTCTAATGCTTTTGTATTGTGAGTGGGAGATTTTCTTATCCTGTTTGTTTTCAAGTTACTATCTCTAGATCCATTATCGTTGTCTATATCTTTTTCATTGTTACTTTGGAACTTGTGCTTTGATTTGCCTTTTGCTATTCATGCTCTGGAGATTATACAATTTTGTGGCATTTTGGAAGCACCAAGGCTCTCCCATCTTGCCTCCTCTGTTACTCTAACCAAGATTCTTCTACTGCCTCAAAGCTGGCGTTGGTCCTCTTACCAAGAACACCCTTGTGTGATGCTAACATTGTTCCTCTCACCAAGAACACCCTTGTTCCACTAACCATGAGGCAACCTTCATTTGTAGCTCGCAACCTACTACTATGCTGGCAGTGTTGTAATCTGCCATATATGTTTTCCTTCTACTGCCTCAAAGCTGGCATTGTTCCTCTACCCAGAACACCCTTGTGTGATGCTTTCCCAAATCCTTTTTAAGCTGCTTCACTTATATGCAGACAAATTAGCTTTCAAACTACCCATATCACATATGCATTCTTAGTTTCTTAGCACTTTAAAACGGTGGGGAGGTCCTTTAGGGAGATAGAGGATACCAGGGTGTTAGTTTCTGAATCTATTAAATGCATTTGTTGTCACCTTCACCTTAAGAAAGGGTGGACAAGAGAGTTGAAACCTAATTGTCTCTTTGCAATCTTGATTAAGGTGAGGATGCTTGCCATCAATCTCATGGCATACAATGTATTGCAATAAACAGAAGTAACATCTAAAGTAGGACTTCTATAAGCCCTACCAGAGACTCTGTTTGTGGCTAGGAGAACTCAGATCTGCACGTCTTTGGTATCATAATACCAGGTTTGCACCTGCAAAAAAGGTTAACAATGGCAACATGTAGCATCCACAAAGGCATCCATACCATCAACTATAGTTTTAAATGTTGGTTTTGTGTTGGACTTTAGTCCAACAAAAATAAAAAACATATTGGACATTAATGGAAACACAGTAAATTTCTGGAAGTCTACCAAAATGGTGAAAAAAATTTGAATTTCGATTTGAAACGCAGTAAGTCACAGAGTGTCAACCGACACCGACTTAGGATGAAAAGAGTTGACATCCGAGTTTGAAAAATGGTACTTCTCGATTTACACTTGTAAACTATGTCGGCCAGCTCAGAATCTGATACCATGCTGCTAACTGCACCACCTCATATGCAATTAAACTTTTGTTATGTCCATGCTATCATGTTTCGTGTCTGATTCAATTTATCGATCTCTTGCACAGCATTCCATCAACAATCAATATGAAACTCAGGAAGCCAAAAACCAAATGATCTGTGTGGTCATACACAATTCTTAAATAGTTATTAAGGTGACTCACCTTGTCACATGGATGCATAAATCATATCTAGGTGATAGGATTCATTCTGGGAGTGAAGATGTTGTTTGTGCTTCCTTGCATTAATGCAAGTTGTTGCTTGGTTGAACAGACAGTCTTTTTTTAACTGGCATTCAGTTATCTAGGGTACCAATAATCCCCATTGACCAAAACCCCTCATGATCATCACCAAACCTTTTCATGTCAACCCCCATTATTTGGCTCCAAAAACATATGAAGTTCAGTGAACACCATTTTCATGTTCCCTTGACTCTTATTTTGTGTTTTTAATAGATACATGCTTTACATGTGCTAAAGTATCACATGTGCATAAAACATTGTATATATAATAGTTAAATAATGTACTTTTGAAAATGTGAAAATTGAACCCAAACCAAAGACGCAAAAAACCTAATAGCATAGTGAAAAATGGATTAAAGTCAATGGACACAATATTATTGAGTACTAGTTACCTTGATGATTATCAATAAGATCTTGGTGTGCTGCCTTGCTAAAAATCCACTTATCAATAACTTCTTGATAATTTCTGCACATTTCAAAGCCAAAATTACAAGTCAAAATGGCGAGGATAAGTTCCACTTTGAGGTTAATAATAGATATGAGGTTTAAGATGAGTAGCTTGAATTTTTGACAAATTTATTCTTTCTAGTGATACTTGTTAGATATTGATATTCTCATTTATTTGTTTACTTATCTCACAACAATATGATGGACAGCTCACCTCTTAGCTCAAGATTAAAGGGCTTGTCCCTCTCCTTCTGATGGGTAGTGTCCCTGATTGTTTTTTATTGGTTATGCAGCTTCCAGGACTCTATTATTAGATTGACATATCATAGTGATAAGGAGGTACGCTAGTGCTGCTTGTGCTAATCATTTTCATGAGGCTTTCATACTGACATGCTTGCTTGAAGTTATATGAGCAGAAATATCGAATATTGCTCTTTTTTATTTTATCAAGTTTTTACATTTCTTTCATCAATGTCCTCTATTCCGTAACAAAACAATTTTGTTGATGTTTAAAGCACACCCTGCTGAAAGCCATTTCTTACATTGTAGTTCTTGAACTTTTTCCATGCATGTATCAGCTTCATATTGTTTTATTTGGTCATTAGGAAATTAGCATGAGCAGAAATACTGACATAGCTGGAGATAACTTGGTGGTCCTCCAAGACCAGGCTACTCACGAGTTGGTCCTTCCTTTTATGACAGAGAGTGTCAAGTAGAAAGCAGATATATACCCATTTGTTGGAAGCTTTTCTTTATATTGAAGATTAGAGGGTCTGAAGTCACACTGGCATTAGAGTGCAGCTTGGGTCTTTCCTTGAATGAATTGCACAAAAAAATGGCATCTGCCCCCTCAACATAGGCTCCTTTAAAAAACCCCCATAGATTTGTCTAACTATGGGCACCTGCTGTTGCAACATGTATTTAAGCACTAGTTCAGTCACATTCTAGTAGCTATCCTTCAATTTTTTTTTCCTGACTTATTCTAGGAGCAATCCATTGTGGAGCTGCACGACCGTAGAGGCCCTTGAGTTTTGCATTTCTTCAGGAATGTCATAGATGGAGAACTAGAAGACTTTATTTCTATTCTCGTTTGCTTAAGCAAGTTCCCTGTTGATTGAAGAGGAATAGTTGGCAATGGGAATTTTTTCCAACAGGATTTTTGCTTTTAGCACATTTGGCTTCAGTTTGCATAGCTTGAGTTGGAAATTGAAAGAAGGTTAGAACTTTCAAGGGTATAGAACTTTACGGAAGCTGGAAGAACTTCTTCGGCTTCCGAGGTGTTACAATGTGATTCTTGTGGTGAGGGAACTGGAGGCATGGATCACTTGCTTGTTCCACGTTCCATTCATTTGTGACAGTCTCTGGCAGTGATTGATGATTGGGTTTCAGTTTTCATAGCTTGAGTTGGAAATTGAAAGAAGGTTAGAACTTTCAAGGGTAGTGTACTTTACGGAAGCTGGAAGAACTTCTTAGGCTTTTGAGGTGTTACCATGTGATTCTTGTGATGAGGGAACTGGAGGCATGGATCACTTGCTTGTTCCACGTTCCATTCATTTGTGACAGTCTCAGGCAGCGATTGATGATTGGGACTTCCTGGAGCTTTACTTAGCTAGAAGGTCTATGGACTACTTTCAACAATGTGTGATATAGCTCTTGAAACTTCTTATGAAGGAATTACAGATGATTTCACATGGAGGGTGCCAGATTATTTGGAAGACTATGAGTAACATGACTTTTTTAGTAAATGCTACTAGGCGTGTTTCGTAGATGGTGTCCTTTAGGAAACTGGAGAGATCGTTGTCTTTGTGATTCCTTTTTTCCCTTTCTCTTTGTTCAGACAGCTTATGTAAGCTTTAGAATTTTTACATCAATAAAATTGGTTAATATTGCTTCTTCTTTAAAGGAAGGAATTGCCCAATTGGTAGTGTTTCTTTATGGTTTCAGTGTTGAATGAGCACAGTTGAGAACTGGATACCTACTAAGGGTGTGTTTGGAACTACTACTGGGAAGCTTCTAAGGTTTAGATTCTGAGAGAAGTTGAAAATATGTAGAAGCCATCCTGAACGAGCCAACTAGCTGCCGCTTCTGGCGGAAGCTGCTCGTTTTTGGATTGTGCATTTATGCCTGCTAACAGCAGTGCACTCTTCCTTCGCTTCTGGCAAAAGTGTGCTTTTATCACAATAAACGCTCCAAACTACCCTTCTTGCATGTAGAAGATCACAAGACCAAACACACCAGAAACTGAAAGGTCTCCCACCTCCTCCTAAATCGCAGTAGTGGCGATGTCGTTCAATTTCGACATGTTCAACAATGATGGTGACGACATGGCCACCGCCAACGTAGCGAATGGCTCCACCACCCACCCCTTCGACGATGACTGTTATATCCGGTCCGACCCTTACCTCTCATCCTAGTACTATGAGTCCTACTCCATCACCGATGACTCTTCCTCCAAGGACCCCGTCTCCAAGGGCTTCTTGGTTGGATTTGTCTAGGAGGACGAGATCCATGTGCAGCATGTGTTCGATAATAGGGCTAGTATCCCTCCCTCGTTTGAGAACTATGGGTATGATGCGGATTTGATGGGGGATTTTGCATCTAGTGGAAGGAGGGGTGAGAGAGAAAGAGGGCGTGTAAGGAGGTGGGGTGTAGAACATTTCTTGAAGCGCATTTTTGTCTTTTGATACAAATAGTAAATTAGAATCTAGAATGGATCATTATTGTACCAAATAAACTTCAACCATTTTCCACAGAAGTTAGCTTCCATAATTCATGTTAAAAAGCTGACTTTTAGCAAATGAGCCGAAAGTTGGCTTCTCCTGTTAGTCACTCCAAACACACCGTAAGTAGGAAATGTTGCTTTAACCTGTAAAATATGGTAATATATAGATAATTTAAGTTGAAGGGTGGAGTTATTTATGAAAGCATACAGTCACATAAGAGTATAAAACTAACACTTCCAAAGAGGTGCTTGTACTTGTTGCTCTTGTCAGGAAGTTTATTGTTCGAGTAGCCTTATGATGTTTTCACTGTATGTGTCTGTTTTTTTATTTGCATTATCTTTTTTTTGTATTCTTCTGCTTGCTGAAAATGATAGTTATCAGATGATTTTTTTCCTCGTAACAGATCTGACTAGACCTTGAGTATACAGTCGATAATATATAAAAGATGGAGGAATTAACCTGCTAACATATTTTACACATCCACAGGTCCATCATGCTGCTCGAGAATTCCGAGAGAAATGGATTCTTCGTGCCACTAGGAAGGCTAACCTATCAGAAATGGATAGTGGGCATGGGTCATATGATTCACACCATACGAAGTCCAGATGGTCTTTACCATCTTTTAAACGTAGCCGACATCAGGTTGCAAGAGATGATGATGCTATTTCTTGTGCTGCCCAGACAGTCCACCCACCATCAGCTTATTTTGGCTTCGGTGCTGCATCTGAGACTTCAGCTCCTAGTCAAGAGAGCACCAATGCCATACCCTCAGTTCATGCTAATTTGACAATTGGAACGAAACCTCGTAAGCGCAAGAGCAGATGGGATCAGGATAAGCCACCAGAGAAGATCAAATTAGATCGGCAATGCCTGGGTTCCACCGGGAATATAATTGCAGAAGCAAGTTTAGAACTTCCGAAACCAGACTACACTTTCCAGCATGAAAATCATAGTGAATCTGGAGGACTAGCTTGTTCCACTCATGGAGCTGCCAATAAGCATGGTTCAGGGCAGCAAGATATTGATGAAACACCTCCTGGATTTGGCTCTCCTCCACGGTACACTTCTTTCAACAGCAGATGCAGACAGTCTGATTGTGGCATGCCGGCTGTCAATGGTGAAGTGGTTGTTGGGAAACGGCAGGAAAGGTATCTGTCACAGTTAGCAGTATCACATGGAATCCCTCTGGGCCTTATGCAGCAGTTGGGGACCCCAGTAGAAGATGGAAAGAACAATTGTTTCCTTCGTTGGATAGTTGCACCTGGCATGCCTTTTCACCCCTTTCCACCTCTACCCCCTTATCCCAGGGAAAAGAAAAAGTCCAACGATTCACCAACAGAATGCTCTTCCCTTGCTTTCAACCGCTCAATGATGGCATCAGGTTGTACAGGAAGGTCACATTCAAATCGGCAGTACACTGCACCCTATCGATCACATGTGTCAAGAGGAATACCTTGTGAGGTTGCAAAGTCTGTGGCTGCCAACCTTGAAAATAATGAAAGGGGTAGGCAGTCATCAGATGTTCGTGAAAGAAAGCTTTTCATGCCACAGCAGTCTTGTATCCGTGGTCATAAGAGATCAATACCTTCTTGGCCCCGGGAAAGGAGTGGCTATGGATCTAAAGGTAATAGAAGACATGAAATGTGCAACATTGATCAAGGAAGTTTAAGAAAGAAAATTGGTGCATCAGAGGGTGCAATTATTGGGGATGCTGGCACTACATCCCATCAACAAAAAACACACAACTGATGTTAGTTTTTACTTAATAAAAAAAAGGTGAAAGTCCCTGGAAATTGTTTTTTTTTTTTCAGTAAGTATTTGTAATTTTTTTAACAACCCCTGTATCAAATGAAAATTTGGTTTTTAGCTTTGCAACACTTGTGAATTGAGGGGGCTTAATATCTGTACCATCCTTTAATTTTACAAGATGAGTTTCCTCATTGGAATTTCATCAATATATAGAGAAATTCTTACTCTTCTTTTAAAATGGATCTTTGTATTCTGTTCCTCCTTTTGGAAGTAGTCGTCTGTTGCAGGTGATATTTTGGTGCATCTAACTGATGTGGCGAGTCCACAGCAGATCATCGTTCCATTTGTGAATCATTCAACTCCAGACATTCTGATTAGGTGTGTATATAACCAACATGTCATGATGCCCTCTGTAATATTTCATATTTTTGGTTCTTTTTGTTACCATGATTTCTTAATGTAATTGAGTTTCTTACTTGGAATTAGAGATATATTTTTTTCAACATTCTCTTCTTCCTTTTGTCTCTTGCTGATTTGTCTAGATTTCTCTTGTACCTCTCAACATTCAATGTCTTTTTCATCTGGTCTCACTGGAGGTTCTTTTACGGCAGGCCCCCCGACAGGAAATGATTTATTTGGCCGGTAGCTGCAGCTTATGTCAGGTATCTTACAATGTGTTATAAATGAAGCTTGCCCACTTTAGATGCAGCATACTTGAGTGGCATTGGAAGATTAGTGGTTTTTTTTCCCAATATTGACAATGGATTATCTTATTAATATAGCTGGTTATATGTCTGTTTTTGCAAAACTTTCATCAAACAAAAGGTCGTAGTTTGAGAATCATGCTACTACCTGTGCGCGAGAACACCAATTGTTTCATCAAGGAGAGATGGGAGGATTTATAACATAGCTAGCACAGTGATGATTCTGATGGGGAAGATTTGAGAGTCCGGATGCTTCCGCTATTTGCTATTTCATCCACATGGTTACGGAAGAATGGGAGGCTCTATAGAATAGACATATGGATCAACTCACTTGCTGCACGTATGTAGATATTTGGAGTGGGAGTTTGTAAGCGTTAGGATTTTCGTATTACTTTTCTGTGACGTCACCAGGTTTTGGGTTTTTTTTTGGGGGTGCAACAGTAAAAGAATGCTACTTTATTTAGTCACTTTTGTCTTTATTGATTACATAAAAACATTCTTTTATTGCTACTGTTATTTCACTTTGTTATCTAGTAGTAAAGGTGTAGTCAACTAGTCATAACATTAGAGCAATAAACAGATGGTCAACTAGAGTGTCTATTTTCATTGTGCGCTACTTCACTATATGTCTGTCATTAAGTTTGTTGATATGTATCTGTGTCCTTTGCTCCTTTAGCTTTTAGCTTCTTGTTTGGTGGAGGTCTACTCATAAATCAAACAAGAACCTGTTCGGCCACGTAGAAATGAAAGTCCGACATTTCATTTGCAGATGGCTTGTATTGCCTAACGAAGGCCTTCTGCATTCTCTTGTGGTCCACTGTAATTGGGTGCCGCTATGCTTAATGCTTCAGGTAAGCATTGAAATAGATATGAGCTTCATTACTTATTAAGATTGTACATCTGCTTATATTTTCGTCCAATCACATTCTATGATCATCTTCTTTTTGTTGCAAAAAGGCTATCAAAATATGGTTAATCAAAACATGGTTAATCTTCTAATATACATTCTTCTCTTAACGTACAGAAAGAACCACCAGCCTGATGTCTGGTTCAACAATTTCCAGGAGCTAGAATATTGGAAGCCTTGTTGGATGATGATCTATCGCCAATTTCTATCGACAAATCTTACAAAAACTGCCTATTAAATTTGATTGAAAGTTTAGGTATGGGAGGCTTGATATCTTCGTATAGAAGGCAAAATCTCGTGTATTCTACTTTGCATGGAGTGAAATCTACTATATATTTGTTTGCTTAAGAGAGAGAAAGTGTGGTATTAATCTTTCAAATTGCAATTCGTCATCAATATATTTTTTATTTTTCCTATATTTTTTATTTTTTCTAATTTGTTTTTCCTCTTAAGCTTTAAAATTTTAAATTTTCTTGCATCAAAAAACGATTGATTTTGACTTCGCTAGTTATTTTCTTCCACTCCGTGAATGACAAGAAGATTGTTCTTTTTTTGCACCAAGGACAAGAATCTACTCAACCTCCTCTATTCTTCTTCCTTTTCTTTTATGCCACCAACGATAAGAATTTACTCAACCTCCTCCTCCATTCTTTTTCTTCTTCTACACTGCCAACCACAAAGAACTCACTCAACCTTTGCCACTATCGCCACCTGTAGCATCTCCTCCTTAGTTCTTCTTCTTCTTCTTCTTCTTGTACACTAATGACAAGAATAACCCACTCAGCTTCTTCCTCTATTGTCACTTGTGGTACCTTTGAATTGTTTGATCATTGCATGCTTGTCATGCCAATTGACTATTATTTGATCGTTACACAGTCGTCAATCGAACTCAATTCAGTAATCAATCTTCAGATCAACTATCAAAATAGAGGAATCTTAAATGTGAAATCTAACTCAATTCGAGCACCATGTTCAATTAATTATTATTATTATATTAAGATTTTTTTAATTTACCTTTTAACATTATTAATTTTTGTTTTTGTTTTCCTTAGGCTAAGCCCTATTGTTCAGTCAAACTCAGCCTCTTGGAGATCCCATCGTTTGGTAGAGTCTAATCTCCCGACGATCCTTATTATTTAGTCAAGTACAACTTCCTAAAGATTTAGTTATTTGGTCAAGTCTTGTCTCTTAGTGAACAAGTTACTTGGACTGCCAATGTTTTACAGGACAGTCTCTTCCACACACTGCAAGACGCACCATAGAAAGGAAGCAACTAAGGCACAAACCACCAGATTGTTCAATCGCCATGGGCCTACTGAGTCGATCGTTTATCGTTCGATCACCACGTGTTTGTTGGCCTGACCAACTATTGAATTGTTTACTTCAATAGTCAATCTATGGATCAACTAGTAAGTAGAGGAATCTTGATATGGGATCGGTCGCCTGACCTATTTTGAGGCTAAATATTTATTATTCAATCACCACACACTTGTTGAGTCGACCAATTACTAAACTATCTACTTCAGCAGTTTATCTATTGATCAACTATCGAAGTAAGAGAATCTTGATATGGGATCGGTCGTCCGACGCAGTTCAAGGCTAGACTGTCTCAAGCAATCAGCTTGAAGGCCAAGTAGAAGAGAATTATGTTCAAATAGTTACTGTGACCTGAGCGATCAGCTTGAAGACACTCTAGTGATTGACCAGGTAAGTTATGCCACGACATCTATGGTAAAAGACGCTAATCACTCCAATACTAGAGTTGAACGTGCACCAAGTCCAATTAATTATTACTATAATATTAAGATTTTTTTTAATTTATTTTTAAAAATTATTATTTTTTGTTTTTGTCCTACTTATCGTGTGAGTTTCTCACTAGTTGTTTCTAAGAGCAAATGTGCATTAATACAATTGTATCTTGTCATTCAGATAAAAATAATAATACTCATGTCTTTATTTCACTGAAATGTTTCAACAATATTAATCATTTCACAAAAAGGCACTTCTTGGTGCTTACATTCTTGTAGGCATGTAGGCACCTTTATTTAATTTTTTTGTTTTTAAAAATAATATCTAATCACATGATTTGTTAATCTATAAGATAATCTACTGTGTTAAAGTTTCATTCTATTTTAAGTTATATTCATTGTTAATTTTTAATCTAAAATTTAACAATCAAAGTTTATAATGTGTTGAATTTAAGACCTTTATATCAAAGATTAATAGTTGTTTGATTTAAATGGAAATCTAACCACGTATTTATAGATATCTAATAAATACATCTATTGTAACACCCATAATTTCATTTTCATTGCTTTCTTAGTTGAGCAATTTACAAAATTAACTAAAGGCACCTGTGAGTAACGCGTGTTCTCAACACGTGTTTCTAACACAGATTGGCGATGCATACTCCTAGCACATATTGGTGGTGCGATGTCCTATGACAGTTTAGTTTTTAGTAATTCAATAGTTTGTTGTTAGATTTGGTGTTGTTATCCGATTTGGATGATGTTATCTTGATGTTTTGAGAACAAATTGATGTTTAGATCCTTGTGGAGATTTATGATAAATAATTTTAGATTATTATTGGAGATTTGTGTGGAGTTGGATGTGCACTTGATTGTTGGTTTCCACTTGCATAAGCCATTGATCTAATGATAAGTTATTATGTGCAGTGGATTTTTGTACATGGAAGCACTCTTATGGCTTGCTTGAAGATGGTGTGTGTGCAAGTATTGGAGTGGGTGTGCCAAGTACACTTTGAATTTGTGCAAGTGGCCTTGTGTGGGATGACTCTTAGTTGTGTGCATGCTTTCCTTGTCCTGTGAATTGCGTCGACGTTTCCTGTGGCTTGTGGCTATATTAGGAGTGTAGCCAGCCCATCTCTCCTCATCTTCCTTCTCCCGTACGAGTGAGAGAGAGAGAGAGAGAGAGAGAGAGATGAGAGGAGTCTGTGTTCTTCTTCCTCCTTAGCCGAGAGAGTGTGCGGGTGAGGCGAGTGTTCCTAGCCATTTGTTTGCTTGTGCTCATGGGAAGAAGGTGAGCACCGGACGACGCCTTCTGCTCCAGTGTGGCTGTGAGCTCGTGAAGGTAAGTTTGCTTTCGCAGTGGTTGGGAATCGCCTCCCTCTTTGCAAGCATGTCCCTTTTTGTTTCGGATCGTGACATGCATGTTGATTTTGGGTTATTTTCTTGTTGTTGGTCGCTACGTGTATGGTTGTAGCAAGCTTGTGGGGCGAGAGGCGAGCTTCGGTTGTTGTCCGTGCATGAGCAAGCTGGGAGATGTGAGTTTTTTGGGTTCTTGGTGTTGGGTTCTCATTTTCCACCCTTGCATGTACAAGTTTAGTGTTGATTTGTGTGTTGGCTCTTATTGGTTGCTAGGAAGGTTCATGTGTGTCTGGTTGAAGGAGAGAATCGCTGAGTGGGGGCTCCAGCAATGGAGGTTGCCAACGTTCTGGGTTCGTGCGTATCTGAGCTTGTTTTCAAGGTACACACTCCTCTGATGCCACTTTTTAAGCATAAAATCTTGTGGTATATTGTTGCATGTGTTGATCTCGTTATGTGGAAGTCTTGTTATATTTTAGAAGATTTTAAGAGATTTTTATAGTGAATAATAAGATGGGTTCATGCTCGATTTTCACTGTTCATGATAAATGTATATGTTGGCTTTGATATGTGATTCTTGGGTTTTTGACTCCAAATGATAAAGTATCTTGAGATCTACATTTTGACATGTGAAATTTTTGGATTTGTATGGCAAAATCTGATATGATTTCTTCAAATTACGGCTTGCAGTTTTGAGCTCTAGTTTTCTACTGGAGGCATGGAAGACAAGTACAAAATCATGACGCGTGTCTCTGACATGTGTTTACGGTGCGTGATGTGGGTGTGTTTTTGGCTTGACACTGTCCATGGCCAGTTTTACAGAGATTCGTGTTTTAATGAATGGTATTGAGACTTTAAATGTGCTTGAAATGTTTTGAAATGAAAATGACAAGAATGTTTTGAAAGAGTTTTTCCATGTTGTTGTGGACCAAGAGATTGAAGGGTTGTGTTGTTGAGATCAGTTGATATGTTGATATTCCTGGGTGATCAAGTACGAAGCTTAAGCTGAGGTTTTGAGACCAAGAGGTTATAGTTAAGTATCGTCAGATTTTATAGGTATGACACTCTTGAATTGGCATTCATGAGACCAAGATTGAAGTTTGCAGTTGAGGTACTGATTGGACCTAGAAGTATGATACTCTTGTTGCTTCAGACACTGAGACTTGAACTACTAGTTGGACCCGAATGTTAGAGACTTTGGTTGTTTCGAATGCCATGGTTAGGACGTTGAAAGGGCAAACTCCACATAATTTGGACCAATATGGGTAGTTGCACATATCTCGTTTCTAACGACGTCTTGAGAGAAGATAGTTTTCTCGAGAAAGATTAGCTTTGAAGGTTTTTCAGTAAGGTAAGACTTTTAGAAGGACAGGTTCCTTGTAAAATGACTTGTTCGTAACAATACAGTGCACTTTCATGGCTACTTGTGGTTAAAGTTAGTTGCTTGACGTTGGGTAAAACAACTTAGTTGTTTTTCGTCTGTGTGGTTCGAGATTTTTGTGTTTTTGTCTATGTGATGTTGAGCTTGAGATGTCTTTCTAGATGCACATTTTTTAGTTTGAGTGCATTGTGATTTTCAATGTTTTAGTCCTTGTGGGGCAATTAAGTTTTAGGGAGATATCGTTTTAGAGTTTTGACATACTCCTGAGCTATAGTGATGTTTTATAGTAGTAAAATAAAGGTTGTAAAGTTACAATTTTAGTTTAGCTGGCTCTTGTCGAGTTTGATTTTTTGATTTTATGGTTTTTATGTGAGGTGTGTATTGGTTGACCTTTCTATTTGTCACTCAAGCTTATTTTTGTTTTGTGACTTTTAGTTGCAAGTACATATGTGTAGTAAGTTGTATTTCTAGTACATATGGTCAAAACTACATAACTGCACATTGCTCTTTTATTAGTCTTTAATTTTATTATAATTCAGGATTATATTGTGACTTTAAATTGTTTAGGCTAGTATTTTAGGTTGTACCGACTGAAGTTGTTACATCTACACAATTATTTTTTTAATGTATTTATTTAAAAAAAAAAATAGAATCCCAACAACGATGTTGACTGTAGGCACCATTTCTAACCATTTTGTAGTTCAACTACATGAACAAAGGGTTCATGGAAGGAAAGCGTCGTCAATAATTCACCAAGATGCTTGAGGATGTAAAACAATCGTAGAGTGAGAAGATAATTGTCGGACAACCAAGGGGTTTAGACTTCAGAGAGGAAGAGTAAAGAGAGAATAAGAGACTAGAGAGAGACAGTAAAACACTGGAGCACAATCTGCACATTCTTCTCAATCCTGTGGTGCTCGTGCATTGTTGGGCTATAAAACATAAGAGACCTCGTCACCTCTTCTTACACTTCCCATTCCCTATTTCCATGGACAACAAGTAGAAAGTCTGCAATCACTTAAAAGCCTTTTGTGATCGTCTGAGAGGTTCGTAGATTTGAACCCAGGACAACAGAAAATCTATAGGCTGGTGGTTGTAAGGGACAACCATTACGTCGTTTATAAAAAAAAAACAGGCAAAGAACCAAAGGTTTTCCTTGAATATTATGTTGATAATGTCAACTTGAAGCTCTTGATTTGTAAGTTGTTACCCATAGAGGAAATATGCGAGAAAAAAATTCGATGGATTTTAGTTGGGCTAAAATAAATTAACAAACATTTGACAAACTTTCTTTTTTCGGAAACAACAAATAAGGTGAAATTCTTGGACATTGTCACAGTGATTGAGAGAACTTTAAACTTGCTACAGGTTCTGGGTTCGAATCCTTGGACATGCATAAAAATTTACCTAAATCGATAAAAAAAAAAAAAAACAAATAAGGTGAAATCCTCAAGGCACCTCCTAGTTTACACTAAACTTATGTTGATGACTTGAAGATTTAAGATTGCATTAAGCACCATAGAAAACAAATCGAACATCATTTGCATATCCTCCAAAAGAACGAAGAAGACTGCAACTCTATACTTTCTATTAACATCTCTAGAGCCACTGTTTCTTTGGTTTTTTGTTGAGCATGAGATATATATGCGTAATAGTAAAAAAAAAACTCTAGTGGGCATTTCATACGGCCACAGTGAACAACGAGGGCTTCTAATTAATTTGCAATCACCTCTCATCTTGTTCACCTTACCAATGAATAACACAAACCACAAAAATCTAAACAAATAACCTAACACAATTGCCTCAACGATCAATTAAGGCTCGACGAGCAGTATGTATATATGTATGTATGTATATAGTAGTACAATGTACAAATCCCTAGAGCCACTGTTTCTTTACCTTTTGTTGAGCATGAGATATACATGCATAATAGTAAAAAAAAAACCCAAGTGGGCATTGCATATGGCCATAGTGAACAACGAGGGCTTCTTATTAATCTGCAATCACCTCTTATCTTGTTCACCTTACCAATGAATAACACAAACCACAAAAATCCAAACAAACAACCTAACACAATTGCCTCAACGATCAATTAAAACTTGATGAGTGGCTCCATCTCCCTTGCAAGTATGCTTCCAAGGAGCTACTAGCCATGATGTAATCAACAGTGTGATCCAGACTGCCAACTGAGAGGGTATCCTCTTCCACATCGAGCAATGCAAGGTTAAGATGAGATTGGAAATCGGTGGGAGAGCATGTCACTGTTCCATCTTCCAATCCTTCCATTGCTTCTGATGCATTCACTTGTAGCCTTGCCCAATTAATCACATCAGCATCATCTCCTTGGAGGAGCTTCAAAACCTTATCAAGACGAAAAAGAAAAAAACTATGAGGCAGTAAAATGTAAAATGTCTGTTTTTAACTTCTGTGACTTTGACAAAACAATTGTTTAAATAAAAAAGACGTTTGACTGCTATCAGAGGAATCACAAACTCAAAACTTACAGTAGCTATATTTGGTCGTAATCTAGGAGTTCTTCGTATGCAGAGTGAGGCAGCAAGTATCATCCTTTCCATTTGAACTTCATCATATTTAGAGCCCAAACATGGGTCCAATAATTTCGTAAAATTCTCACTTTTAAGGATTGGTTTTGCCTGCAACCAGAGTTATCACCACAATTGAAATTAATCACAGACACTTACCATATAAATCCAAGAACAGGCTTGAAATATCTTTTCATGATCCAACAGTTTTACTTCTACAGCAGATTCTCTTAATATGATGTCATCTAAATTCTAACATTCTCCTAATTTCTGATGGTAGAATCCTCAAAAACAAGAATGGTATGTCATTACTTCTTTGAACCGACAAAAAAGTAGGATAAGTTTATGATAGATAAGGAAAGAGTAGCTTCATTAAAAAATTAATGATGTGAAAAAATTCAAACATCAGGGAAATTTTTTTTTCTGTTCCTTTATTAATCAAGATTTGATGTCCAGCCACACATAGCAGGATTGTAAGGCATGACGGTTGTAGTATTAGACATTTCTTTCTGTTGATGATAAAAAAAGAATGGTATATTACACTTCCAACCTGAAGTATGCCAAAAAATACTACCTTAATGTTTAAAACATATCATACACCCCCCTCAACTTTCTACTTTCCATCAAGTTGTCATAGGTGTACAAGTGAGACTTATTATGTAAAATTTTGACATTTTTGTCTTCCCTTAAACATTAACACAACACTTCTTACCTTTATCTCCTTTGCCCTTTTTTTTCATCTTTTCTTTTCCTTATCCATTGATTAGGAAAAGAAAGAGAATGAGAAAGGAAAGAAAGTGACTTAAGTGTTAATGTGTAGAACACGACAAAATCATCAAGATTTTGTGTAATATGGGTCATGTGACCTTACACATACATAGAGAATGGGAAAGGAAAGAAAGTGACTTAGAGTGTTAATGCATACAACAACGAAAAATCATCAAGAGTTTTTTGTAATAGGACGGGAAAAGAAGGAAAAGAAAGAAAAGAAAGAGAATGGGAAAGGAAAGAAAGTGACTTGAGTGTTAATGCATAGCACGAGGACAAAATCACCAAGATTTTGTGTCATTTGACCATAAACATACATAGAGTAGTAAATGGATTGACAAAGGGAGTATATTCTAACAAAATGAAATTTGAGGGAGATTTTAATAAATTATAAATTTTAATGTAGTAAAGCAATTTTTTGGTAAACTTAAAGGAGTAAAGTGTAATTTACCCCAAAAAACTCGACTAATTCTGCACTCTAACAGAATCTAAAAGAACAAACATAATTTTAAAACTATTAGGCAATTAATTATCTCTAATATTCAGCATTTCTGAAGACAATTAGAGGAAGTCAGAATAAGTGGCTTACCCACATGACCAGGCTCTCCTGGCCTTTTGGATGTTGATTTTCGATTGGCTTCCTTCCAGAAAGAAGCTCTAGAAGCACTACTCCGAAAGCATAGACATCAATCTTTTCACTTACTTTTCCAAACATGAAATATTCAGGAGCCAAATACCTGGCATTTTTTTAAAATTTACCCTGAAGTTCATCTCTTACAATTTAAACTGAACTTGGTAAGCAACATGATTCTATTCAAAGAAAAGGTAAACCAAACAAATGAGGCTACTAACCCAAATGTTCCTGCAATGTCACTGCAAGTTAACTGTGATGAAGTTGATGTCCATGTTGCTAGACCGAAATCAGATAACTGAGATTCATTGTTATCAAAAGAAAGAATTAGTTGGGGAAACTGTCATGATTAAGCATTCGGAGAACGTTAAGTAATAATCTTCAAGTCATTCCTATATGAGAGATTAGCTATGCGGCTAATGCTTTTCCTTTCACATTACACTTAATAAAGCAATGTGTCTGCAATAGGGGCCTTCCACAATCACTCTCTTGCTATCTCCTTTGAGATGTTATGCAGAGTATTCTACAACATTCTTTGAAATCTAAACCAATATAACTATCATCAAGACTTAATTTTAAAATAGTAACCAATACTTCATGACCTACAAATATCTACTGATCCAAAGAACAATTTAGAACAATATGTTATAGATTCTTTAAAAAGACTTGTCATTTGAAAGCGATGAAAGATTATTTGTCATAGGCTCGCTAAGACTGATTATTTAAAGGCACAGAAACAGGAAATCTACCTTCAAGTAAATTTTTGAAAGACTTCACTAGACCAAAGATGGATGTGTGTGTGTGTAAGCCAACCCTATATGAATGAACAAATATATATATAAAAGCCAACCCATATGAATGAACTATTGCACAAAGGTAAATAGGCTAATTAATGTAGCTAAACTAATAAGAACATTCTTGTGAGATCAGTACCTGTGCCTCATAGTCATCAGAGAAGAGGATGTTTGAGGATTTAACATCCCTGTGAATCACACGCTGAACACTTCTACCGGCATGAAGGTAGTCTAGAGCCTCGGCCACACCAACTGCTATCTTATATCTCTCAGTCCAACGAATTGAATTCTTGTTTTTCCTTTCTCCTGAGTATGAATCCATTAATAATAGATCAGAAAATGTGAAATAAAAAAGTTGCAGCTTGGCAACTAAAACATTATTTCAATAAAATAGCATACCATGAAGGTTTTCTTCAAGGCTTCCCCTCAACATGAAATCATAAACCAGGAGGAGTTTGTCACCATCAAAGCAAAATCCATGGAGGGATATAATGTTCTTGTGATGCAATGTGGTGATTATTTCTATTTCTAGAACAAATTCTTTCAGTACATCTTCAGTTTGCTTCAGGATTTTCACTGCAGATTTCCGGCCATCGGGAAGAACTCCCATGTAAACACGGCTGCTGCCGCCTTTTCCAATAAAATTCTCTGCATGCAATGAAGAAGATTTTCATCAGAATAATGTATAGACCAGACAAATGAACAAAAATTGAGACCAGTGAAGGGAAAAGCAGGAACCGACCAGGTGAGAAGTTCGATGTTGCTTTGGCAAGTTCCTCAAAAGTGAACAGCCTACAAGTTGATGAATACTTCTCATGCAGAGACTTCAATTCCTTGCGAAATTTCCGTGATTCCCCATTGCTAGTTGCAACTGAAGGACGAGGGACATCGATACCCAGAACTATTGCCCTGCTCTCGCTGTCGAGACTGTCTATGGCATTAATCTGTAGCCTTGTGGGCTTTGGGACGGGATAAATGCTTGCCATGGAGGACGGGTACCAGCATGGAATCGGTGCTCCCAATTGAACAACAGACATGTTGGACTTCTCGCACGAAATCTTCTTGCTGGGCAAGACGGCCTTCCCGAGGAGTGGCCAACCCAGCCTTGCTTCTGGCAGTGACTGGATCGAGAGTGAGATGGACTTGTGTGAATTCTCAGTGTTTCCAACTGGAACCAGCTCTAGGGAGTGTTCTTTCGTAAATTGGGTATCAGAAGCACAATTTGTAACAGCCGGTGAAACGGAGCAGCTCTTCTTCTCTCTACTATAGCTCCTGAGACTAACGCTTCCATTTTTCTTGGCTGGCAGCAAACAAAATTTATTGTCATTGCTTCCATGCAAAAGCACCGAGTCCTTACTTGAGCTGTCCTTGGAATTTCTACCATTGATGCTTCCTATACCACCACCATCATGGTAAATAATAAGGAAATGAGGGAAAGGAAGCAAATCAGTAGACAATGATCAATAGAGTTCAAAATCCTCACCACTTCTAGCTTCTCTCTGGAAGACGATCTTGCCGCTGTTCACCGCGAGTACCAAGCATTCATCGGTAAGCTTCTTAGCACAGTATTTGGCAATCGAGTAAATCCTATAAAAATGCAATTTTTTCTCTTTCACAAATCAAACGAGTTCCCGACAGCGAGTTCCAAGACAAATAAAAAATAAAAAAAAATGAAGGAAAGAACAGAGGAGGAGAGAACTCTGATTACCGAATGCCATGATTCTTCTCGGAAGCTCCGAGTATGAGCTTGGACGCTGAGTGGCTTCTGGCCTCTCGAACTAGACCCTTGCGGATGGAGGAATCGCGGCATAAGCTTAGCTTCAGGTCAATCTGCATATGGAACAAAACCAGAAAGGATAAAATAAAAATAAAAATAAAAATAAAAATAAAAATTTCAAACAAAAACTCGCAATTAAAATCTGAAGAAAAGAGCAGACAACTAACCTGCTTCAAATTGCAGAACCCCTCGTACACAGCAAGCATCGAATCGGAATTTTTCAGAAGAGAAATGAAAGCGGGAGGATTCCCATGATCTGGGTAAGAGTCTTATGCGTCAAAGCTCAAAACTATACGACAACAGAGAACAAAGAGACGGGTTTTACCACAAGAAGGAGGCAACACGGGAAGAACATGGATGGCTACGACAGAATCTCCAGGTTGAGCAACTTTGACAAGAGCCCAAGTGAGAAGCTCTCTGCTTTGAACATCCATCTTAATTCCTACCACCACAGTTCTTCCATTCCCATGCTTCGCATCACTCCAACGTCGCATCATCACCTCTTTCTCCATTGTCACCTTCATCTCCTTCTTCCCCCTAATCCTCCATCCACAGTACCCAAGATTGAATCTTTCTTGCTACCCACAACCAGAAGAACGGTAAATTCGATCACGCCAGTCCAACACCAGGAGCTCCGCTCCCATATGCTCTCCTCCCCGTTTTTTTCAAGAAAGAGAGAAAATACCGGTGTTTTTGCTGCTGCTGTTTGGTTTTTTTTTTTTTTTTTTTTTCCTGTTTTTTTTTATGGTTTTTTGGGTGTTGGTGTTGATTGATGCTAGGGGTGCAAATGGGTAGAATAAGGTGCAAATGTTATCATATCTGTATTTGTTTTTGAAATATAGAAATAAATATAAATATTATTTAGATATAAAACTATATATTTTTTATATCTTTAAAAAATGATAAAGATATTGATATTGATATTACGGATACTTGATGGATAGATAACAGATAAAAAAACAGAGATATACTAAAATATCAAAAACCTTTTATGTTTAAAATTTTAAATATAACATATTCTATATAAATAATCATACGAAAATCAGTAAATTATGACTATTGTTATTAAAAATATGTATATTACAATCAAATTAAAGAATATATAATACGGATATACAGAAGATGACTATATCTGCTCAAGTTGATAATCCTTATCTTTTAAATAATAAACACAAATACAGATACAAATATTCTACTTTCGTTCTGCATTTGTTTGCACCCCTTATTGGTGGGTGGTCTGATTTCTGTCCTCCGCTTTCCACCGCCGCAGTCAATATTACTACTGTGGTTTATTGACGTTATTCTCTTTGCCACCTCCTCTCCACTCCACTCTTACGGCGTAGGTTGCAGACACGTGTGGTCATGTGGTTGTGTCTCTCTTTCTATCACTGTCCGGTTTTAATTGATTGATTAATGATGTTTTACGCACTCCTACCTCATTAATGGCATCTGTTTCTGCCATTGCACTGTTTGAAACGTCCGTTGAACTTAGCTTACTGCAGAAATCTCGGATCGGTTTGATGATTATAATTACTTCTCATGTTTCCAAGTTCCAATGCTGGTTAATAACCCTTTTTTTTTTTTTTTTTACAGAGTTGATGTTCTAAAACCCCCTCCGACTGTGTGTTTGAATTGCTGTTGTCACAACACCTGCAATCTTGTCTTATCAGTTATGGACATGTATGTATGGACTAATTCTGCTTGTCGTGATAAAAAAGAAGAAGAGGTAAATCTGTATTTAAAATAGAGGAATTAGTAGATGAGTTTGTCTATATAATATTAAATTCACAAATTGAAAATCTCGTTTTCGACTATCACTTATAATTTTAAAAATCAGACTTAATACATAAAATCTGATACTGTCCAATGGTCAAAAAGTAAAATTTAAATTTGTGAATTTAAATGAATACTCACCTTCATCATTATGCCTAATTGTCAATTGGTCGAGTTGAACTTGTTAATCCGTTTGAGCCAATCCATTATTTTAGAGTACAAGTTGGAAACGTCGGACCCGTTAATCTAAACTATTAATGGAATGTCCCTAGACATGGAAAACGGACCGGGTCGGCCCAGGCCCGGTCCAGCCCGGGCCCGGTAAAAACGCCCGCGGGGGCCCGCCGGATAGGCCCAGTCTGGCCTGCGGGAACCGCCCGGGTTGGGCCGGGCCGGTCGACGCTGTGCACGGAAAATGGCCGTCGGCCCGTGGGCCCGGACCAACCGGGATGCTGGCCATGGGCCGTGCCGGGCCCATGGCCTGTTGCGGCCGGCCCGGCCTGAATTCCATGTCTAAATGTCCCATGGGTTGAACGTATGACCCAACCTATCAACCCGTTAACCCGTTAGAATAGAATTTTCTACTAATAATTTTATAAATTTAAAGAGAATCAAAATCTATTTCCCTAATATTGTTGACTTAGTATTTGGTATGTTTTATGTATGTCATTTGCTCTATAAAAAATAAAAATAAAAATTTGTATTTTGTAGAGATTATTAATTAAGTATTATTAGTTATTTATTTGTGTTTTATTAGTTTTTACACTTTTAATATTCAGAACATATTTGTTTGGATGATTTGCACATATTTGAATATTATACAATGGAGGCAAATTTGGTGTAGGTGTCTACATCTAACATGGTTGTAGGCACTCTTTTTTTAATAAATAAACAGAGAAAAAAAAATCATATAGATATATTTATTAGATATCTATAAATATATAGTAAAATTTTCATTTAAATCAAACAACTATTAACCTGATTTAGAAGTCTTAAAATTCAACATTTTTTG